>ML241592.1:30224-73176 GCA_005239495.1 Nicotiana undulata | reverse complement strand
TTTCAAAATCCTTTATTATTTTCATAAAATAATTTTCTTTAAAAATTCATTTCTCGGGCTTGGGACCTCGGAATTCAATTTCGAGCATATGCCCGAGTCCCATATTTTCCTACGGACCCTCCGGGACTGTCGAATCACGGGTCCGGGTCCGTTTACCAGAAATGTTGACCAAAGTCAACTATATTCATTCATTAATTATCAAGACTCATTTTCATCAATTTTTCACATAATAGCTTCCCGGCTACACGCCCGGGCTGCGCACGCATAACGAGGTTATAACGGAGGCTCTCGGAGCCTCGGAACACAGAGACAACTTAAATTATGTAAGATGACCTTTTGGGTCATCACAGACATGGGTTAATTCGGACCAATGACGACATGACACGTGGAAATGTTGGGGTTTAAAAAATTTTAAAAAAAAATTGAGTTGTTAGTCAATAATGGCATAGGTGAGCCAAATGTGTAACGGTAGTGGCATGAAAAGAGCATTTGTTTTAACGGATGACATGGATAGGCCTTTTCTGAAAGTTGAGTGGCATTTTTAGGCCTTTTCTAATTTTTATATATATATACATTTTGTATGTTTGTATACGAAAATTATACAAATTTTATATACTTTTTCGACTACCAAATATAGATAGTTTTCTACGCGGACTAAAAATAATAATACCCCAAGATTAAATCCTAGATTAGTATTTGGTCATTAAAGTACTACAATAGTGAAGTAGAAATAGTTAAAATTGTTACTCCAACTCCCTCTTTTTCTTTTTAAATTGTACTACATGTTTTGGGGATTTTACTTAGGGATTTTTTCCTTGCTATACCATATATGAAACTCTATTACCAAATATGTGCATAGTATATAAATTATCCGCCCAGTCCACATTTTTTCTACAATTTATATACAAATCGTGATTTCGTATTTAATATGGCAGATTCATCCCATAAATATCGCGCTAAAAATGTGGAAGAAAATCTTGTGACTGATTTATCTACATTAAATTCGATTTTGAAACGGAATTGCGTATCTCATGTGCGAATTTTTCTCAGAAACTACAATGCAAATAATAAAAAAAGAAAAAGAAAATTGCGAACAGCTTCAACCAACAAATCTTCGAGATATTCTGTTCTACATCCTTTTTTCTCTCAATCTAGGAATCCAATAAAACGAATAATTTTAGAACAATACATCATAAACAACACGCAATCATGTCCAAAGTCCAATCATGCTACAATTTAATGGGAATTGGGATAACTATGGCAGATTTAGAGATTTTCATGTTGATGGCATTGTAGTAGATGAGAATGCAAGTTACAGTATGTTGATTTCTGCCATTGCAGAGCAATTATTGATTGATACTTCGGAGAAAATTGTAGAAATCAAATACATGGTGAACTACAATTGTCCTTCAATGGAGATTAGGAATGATATGGGGGTTCGTGTGTATATGGAGACCAAAAAGGAGAATAAAAATTTAGGTTCATATCCGTTATGCATAAGTGTACGAGATTTTAATATGGAATTGGCTATCACCATCGATAACACAAGTGCAGGTTTGTTTTGTTTAAAATTGCTTAGAGTTAGGGGCTTACTGTATAATTTACAAAATAACCGCATGTATTATCTACAAACTTACTAGATTTATACTACAAAATAAACGAAAATATATGTGTAAAAATTGTTGACTTAAAAATTTTGTGTTCAAAATAAACTACAATCTATGTTTAGAACAAAAGCTATTCAAATAAAGTACAAACAAGATTAATTGTGTATGAAGCAGTATCGATTTAACAGATATCTACAAATCGATACAGTTATACTACACTCTAACTACAATTTATTTGTGAATAAATGACGACAAATAATTTCACTATATCTACAAATTATCTACAATTGTTCTACAAATTTATAATTACACTATTTATCTTTATTTTCATGCTGGTTCGTCTGGATCACTAAAGTTACTTGATATGCCATCCTCTCTCGCCATAGAGGAATATCAAAGTGAAATAATAGCAGAATGTACGCAAAGTGTTATTGAAGAAGGACAAGTGTATCAAGACAAGCAAATTGTAGTTGCTGCAATGAAGAACTATTCTGTGATGCACAAGTTCCAGTTCAGAGTTAAAAGATCTAGCCATAGAAGGTATTGAGATATTTGTATTGAAAAGATCATTAAAAGCATATTTGTACTCGAGATGCTTCTTTTTTTACATATTGTAGATGAATTGTAGTCAATTTGTAGTCAAATTGTAGATTCTATTTCATTTAAGTTAAAACAGTACTTTGTTGCATATACATTTATAATCTGTATTAAAAATTGTATTTTTTTTTGTAGCTACTGGCTTGTATGCGTTGGTGAAAACTGTAAATGGTACTTCAAGGCAACGTCAATTAATGATTCCGCAATGTTTAAGATAAGGAGTTTCAATCGACAACACACATGCTCCCTAATGGACGATACATTTATACAGCGCAAACGCACTACATCTGTAGTTGGTAGCATGGTGATTCCAAAATTGTGATCCTAAGACTGTTTACACACCAAAGGACATACAAACTGACATGTTATCCGAACACGGAGTGAACCTAATCTACATGCAAGCATGGAGAGCAAAGGAAAAGGATTTACAGTTTTTGAGAGGGCATCCTACCGACTCATACAGCAAATTACCAAAATATTTTTATATTCTTGAGGAGACTTATCCTGGTTCAGTTGTTAAATTGAAGAAGACAGCAGATGAATGCTTCTTATATGCATTTGTTGCTCTTTGTACATCAATTAGTGGTTGGCAACATTGTAGGCCAGTAGTAGTGGTTGATGGGACATTCTTAAAGTCAGCCTACAGGGGTATTATGCTGACACCAAGCACCATGGATGCAGCAGGTAAAAAGTGTATAACTTTTGTAGTTATTTTGTAGGTAGTCTGTAAAATGTAGATATATTGTAGAAAATATTGTAGTTATTTGGTAGGTATTATATAAAATGTAGATAAATTGTCGATATTTTGTAGATTTATTCCAGTTGTTATGTATTTATATTTTTATGTACATTTTTAAAGCTGCCAGCTAAATTTTTATGAAATAATAATGTAGGTACAATATTGCCCTTGGCATATGCTGTGGTTGATTCTGAAAATGACGCATCTTGGAAGTGATTCTTTGAGCAATTCAAGCAGGCATATGGTGAAAAACATTCAATGTGTGTTGTTTCAGATAGGAATAAGAGTATCCTGAAGGTAACATCAATTGTCTATACGGGCATGCCACATTACTCTTGCATGTGGCATATTTGGACAAATATAAGGTCAAAGTTCAAGAAGGGTCATCTACAATTATATGAATTGTACTTTGCTACAGCACGGTCGTACACTCTGGATGAATTTAATGAAAGGATGTCGAAGATTGAAGAGATAGACCCGCGTGTTAAATCTTACCTATATGATATTGGCTATCATAGATGGTTAAGTACATGCAACGGTGAATAGAACTTGGACAATGACATCAAATATTGCAGAGTCGTTGAACGCTGTAACAAAAGATGCAAGAGAGCTGCCAATATTTGACCTTTTAGAGTATATGTGGACACTTCTAGAACGTTGGACCAACGAGAAATTGTTGAAGGCGAAGGGTACTTTCACATTCCTTGCGTCCAAATTCAACAAAGAATTGGAGAGCAACAGAACATTATCTCAGAAGTTTAGGGTAAGATCTGTTTATTTGGTGCAGAAAAATAAAATAACTTAACATGCACTGTTTCCAGATTGTAGATAAATTATAGACAAATTGTAGATAGTTAGTATACTGAAAATTAGTTATGGAATTTTTGTGGATGTTTTGTAGATAATTTGTAGATAATCTATTTTTATGCTTGAAATAATAATTTTCTTGTTTGTTCTGCAATTGTAGGTGAGAGCTTCAACAGATCATATACATATTGTGTTAGATGGTGTGAAGCGGTACATTGTGTGTCTTGAAAGAAAAAAATGTAGTTGTGGCCAATTCCAACTAGAAGAACTTCCATGTGCGCATGCTTTAGCATCATTAAGGCACAGGAATGAAACATATGAAAACTATTGCTCTCCGTATTACGCAAAGGAGAGCCTATTGCGTACGTATGAAATACCAGTAAATCCTCTTCCTGGTGAAAGCAAATGGAATGTGCCACAACATATTTCAGACGAAGTAGTAAATCCACCGACGGGAGAAAAAAGGCAGCCGGAAGACCTCAAAAGGAAAGATATAAAACATATGATGAAATAAATTCAAAGAAGTACAAGGTGTCATGTGGAAATTGTGGAGGTGAAGGGCATAACAAAAGATCTTGCAAGAATGCGCCAAAAAAGAAATAAATATCATGTAGTTATTATATTAATTCCACATAACTGGTAGTGTGTTCAAGTTAACAGAATTTTGTGTGTAATCGTTTAAGTTTTTAAATAACATTATGTAGATAATTTAAGTTTGTTAATGTGTTTATTAACATGTTTTTATGTTTTGTGTCAAGCATATAAAGATGTTTTTGATATATTGTAGTTAAAATGTAATAGTTATTATCAAGAATACAACTACTTTAAAAAAAGTAATTGTAATATACAGTAATTTACAGATTGATGATAAAATGTAGACAAAATGTAGTTAAAATGAAGACTGTTGATAAGTTGTAGCTTAATTATAGATATTTTGTAGATAATCTATTTATATGATTGAATTATTATTTTTCTGTTTGTTGTGTAATATAATTGGAACTGATAGTTATATACATAAATTACCTACAACTTGAAGGTATTTCATACAAAAAATATGAACATATTTAACTACTAAATTATATACACCCACGAAATTGAGTGTTCCAAGAATGTAGATAATTTGTAGTTAATTTGTAGACAAATTGTATTCAGACATTATAATAACAAATTTTAATATATTTAAGTTACAGTGCTAAACTGATTGAACAATGAAGATAAAACAGCAAATTTATATTCAAGTGACCTACTAAAACTGAATAGAAATTAACAAAACAATAAGGTCTGTTGCAATATAAACATAAAAGATTTGTTCAGAAAATTGTGTATTCTCCTTCAACTACCACCTAGCAACAACTAAACTACATAAACATGACACTATTTCTTCTTTCTCTGGAGTCTTGTTTTCCCATTCAATGCAGGAGCACCCTTCCTCCTTGCTAGCCTGCTTGTAACGTCTCTTTTACTGATTGACCCATCGTCCTGCTTCTTTGTAGCGTAGTCCCACAGTAGAGCTCCATATCATCTGCGGTGATGTTCAATATCGGAAAGGTCTTCTGCGGGAATTGACAAATCTCCAAAACTAACATACTCCGCAAAGGCAGCCACAAATACACCACAATCGCTGCATAAGACAATTTTTTTTAATTAATTAACAAATGATTATAAACAAAAAAAGAATTAAACGTATAGAAAGAGAGAATAGATTTCTTACAGTGATCCTTCTTTTTGCTGTGGAATCTCCGCAACCATCCACTGAATGTTAAGAGGGTCTGTAACTGGTTTCTCAATGTACGCCTTTGTATTCTTGAAGTTAATATCTTTACGCTTCCCATAGAAATCAGTGCAAGACAAATAAAGAGGGATAATGACAGAAAACTTATCAACACATGATTGAACAACTTGATGATTGCGTGAAGACACCATGGAATCGTACTCATAAAGTTGCATGTCCGCAATGTCGAAAACGACCAACACCCAATGGAAATTTTCTACAATGTTCACGGGCATGATGACATAGTCAACTTCATCCCATGGAACATTTGCAAGTATTCTATACCCCAGAATATATTCTGCAACATCATCCTGGGGTTTTACAACCGAATACTTCTTTTCCGGTGGAGCATTTATGAACTTCTCATATATTTGTTCAATCTTCGTCTTGAACAAACAATCGGTTGTTGTAAACCTAGTGTTGTTGTTGGGGCCATATTTGCCTCTTTTTCTCAGGTAATACAGTAAAACATCAATATGCTGCAAAAAGCATAAAATCTAAATTAAACCACAGTATAACTACAATTACACACAGAACACCTGCAAAATAGTATATTATGAAAGTCCCATAGGAGAGCTCCATATCTACATTTATACTACAATTAATCTTGTAATTTTCCTCAAGATCTACAATGTAACTACAGACATGCAATACAGCTATACCAATTCTGTCCGAATTAACACATATACAATATTTACATACAACGCATCATGAAATATGATACATAAAGTACAAACTAAATACAAACACAGTATAGAGAATAAAAATAACATTTATAAGAGTGACTACGTTATATCTACAATTTATAGTATAATTCAAGGACAAATATATTTCATACCTACAATATAACTACAATTAAACTACAATCACAGAAAACAAATGAAATCATGTTAATTTATTCTTTGATACCTACCGAGTCGTTGAGGACTTGTCCGGGGTGCGCAAGGGAATAAAATCAATCTTTCTTATCCACCTTTTCAATTCCAAGGTCTAACAAAGGCTTGATTTGGTTATCCTTTATGAAAAATGTAGTCTTCCTCCTGGAATAACAAATAAATGTACAAGAAAAGTAATTCAGAGAATGAATTACATATTTCAACTTTAAATGCTGAAATGAAGGTGTCAAAATAATCATTCATACCTCTTAGATCCTTTGGCATTACAGTGGTATAACCACTTGTTGAATTTATCCAAAACATCAGGATCTACATTTTCACTTATAACGGTAGTGAAATGGTGCTTGAGGTGGAAAAATTTAGGTCCATGAGAGCTGCTGCCTCTAGAACTGAATAGAGGTATGAAAGGTGATCGTGCATGCTTCCCCGGATGCCTGATTCTCCCCGGGTGAATAGGTGTTGCTTCATCTGGTATTGTCTCGCCATACTTAACCAATTGTGTTTTGTTGTCGGGCAACTCAAAATCATCCAATGTGACACCCTTCTTCTCAATGCCTGATCCTTCATAAACACATTCATCCACATGCTGTGCATCTTCACCTTCAGTTCCCTGTTTCTCACTGTCCTTTTCTGTCTGAGCTGCTACCGTCACTCCGTGAATTGGGGACTGTGCATTGATATCTTCAATCTCTGTAACATAATACTTACATTACTTAACGTGAATGTAAAAATGTATAAACAACAATAATATATCATTGAATGACATTATGATAGTATACATGCTTTGTCTTCGTCAGCTGCAACTTGCACTTCTGTATATAAGTCAACATGTGCTGGAACATGTTCTCTACATACTGCATCTTCAATTTATAATTAAAAATGATAAATAATACTACATAATGATGCCTTGAAAGTTGTGGATAAAATGTGAATAATGTGGATATGGTCTATACAGGTATTTTCCACAGTTTATATACTTGTGTTGCTAGTGCTTGCATGCACTTGTTCACCAATAATGAACTGAAATTGCTGGTTGTTCACTCATTTTTGTTGGTCATTGTTTTTGGATGAACTACCAGGAAACTAAATAATTTATGTTAGATTGAGTATATTGTTTCATATGTCATTATTTGTTTTGGTATATAAATATATCTCAACTCTTACCTTTGCCCCATCCTCATCATTTCTCTTGTTTATCAAATTCAAAATCGTCTTCACAGAATTATCTATAAACACTCGAAGGCCATGGAGTTCCACAAACACAGCCTTCCTAAAATCCTCTAGCTTTCCATCAACCTACAAATTAAAAATATATGAAGTTGTTGATTCTATAATGTGCCCTAACATACATTAATAAACATGTGCAATTATAGATAGGAATATGTCAGAATGAACAAATTTATATATATTAAATAGGTTATTTATGAAATGTCTATGAATTGTATCTAATATGTAAATATACTTTAGTTCATAATATTACCTGCTCAATTCCCTTTTTTAAATTTCTGATCTTCTTAGCCACAGAGTCCTGGTACTCTTGAAAACCTGTTTGTTTGGGCTCCAATTTTGGAGGATCATTAGTGGGAACCTCAGATGATTGTTCACCTTCTTGATCTTCATACTCAATTTTGTCTGGCAAAGTAAGCACTCCAATATCTTCTCCAGATTCACTCATGCTTTTGAACTGAATGATGGGAAAAAAAAAAGTAGTTCGGTTAAGGCATAAAGTATGGAGTAAGTGTAGATATTATGAAGACAAATGTAGAATGATAAAATAATGGAAAACTTTACCTTAATCCACTCAGGCTTTATCATCTTCTCTTCAAAGGCAGCTAACCAAATCTGCCCCTTTGTAGCTGAACATCTTAATATGCGAGGTATTGAGTCAGAACACCTCGCAGCAAGCTCAATGCTGACGGTAGAGAAACACTCATAAAGCCATACTTGCAATGCTAATGAGCATCCCCGTATGAGATAAGAATGTACATTGGGATTTAGCCGGTGCCTAAAGATTTCATAACCTGATTGAAAGATTTAATACCCCATGGGTATGAAACAAACTGCCCAGACTCTACCAAATAAAACCTAAAGTGATCTATAAAAGACACATGGTCTTTGTCAGAAGGGCAAACAAAAAATTTCAATAGATAAAGAATGCACAACTTGACTGCATCCTCATTGTTTAACCAAGATTTATTTGTTACTATATTTTTCAAATACCACTTCTCTACTTTTTTTTAAAGAAAAATATCTATTCATTATCTTGCTAACATAACTAGAAGTATATCCATAATTTGTAACCTTATTCACACAATTTAACCGGTAATTAAAGAAAACTCTCTCAATGAAAAATTGAACTTTCACCCTTCAAGTGGACTGAAAAAATTGATGCATTAGAGTTAGTTAGTTCATGCTCCATCAGGAGATGAATGGCTTGGTTTTGCATGCAAATGGGGGGGGGGAGACAGTAAGTAACCAAAACATGTGTTTTTAAAAAACTTCAAAGCATTTGGAGACAATAACTCTTTTATCTGGCTAGGAATGCTAGGATCACACAAACTGTGGAATCTAAGCACCCCATAATCCATATTATGAGGGGCAAAATAATGTCCATTCTGCACAAAATGATAAATTTATTCACATTAGTAAACTGCATGAAAAGGAAGCACCAATCTACAGATTATCTACAATATAACAACAAAATAACTACACAATAGCTAAAAATAAATCATTTTCTACAAAAAAAAAGGCAGCAACCAAAAAAGACATACAAGTCATCTTCTACACACTTAACTACAAAGCACTACAAAAACATCTACAAACATAAACCATTGTCTACAACAATGCAGGAAGAAAAATTAACTACAACTTTGTTTCACGTCTTAAAGGGTAACCTCAAAATATCATGTAGTTAGAATATTAATTCCAAATAACTGGTAGTGTGTTCAAGTTAGCAGAATTTTGTTTCTAATCGTTTAAGTTTTTAAATATCATTATGTAGGTAATTTCATTTTGTTTATGTATTTGTTAACATGTTTTTATGTATTGTGTCAAGCATCTAAAGGCGTTTTTGATATATTGTAGTTAAAAGGTAATAGTTATTATCAACAATACAACTACTTTATAAAAAGTAACTGTAATATACAGTAATTTACAGATTGTTGATAAAATGTAGACAAAATGTAGTTAAAATGTAGACTGTTAATATGTTGTAGCTTAGTTGTAGATATTTTGTAGATAATCTATTTATATGATTGAATTATTATTTTTTCTATTTGTTGTGTAATATAATTGGAACTGACAGTTATATACATAATTTACCTACAACTTGAAAATATTTCATACAAAAAATATGAACATATTTAACTACTAAATTATATACACCCACGACATTAAGTGTTTCAAGAATGTAGATAATTTGTAGTTAATTTGTAGACAAATTGTATTCTAACATTATAATAACTACGTTTAATATATTTAAGTTACAGTACTAAACTGATTGAACAAATGAAGATAAAACAGCAAATTTATATTCAAGTGACCTACTAAAACTGAATAAAAATTAACAAAACAATAAGGTCTGCTGCAATAAAAACAGTATAACCTCACAACTACAAATTATCTACAAAATTAAGACAATTAATCTACACTATAGTAAAACACTTAAACACAGATTTTTACAACCAAAACTAAACTAAAATACTGAAAAACTAAATTAATAAATGTTTACCTTTACCAAAGATTTTTTCTGAGCCATTTTTGGGTGCTTTTTGGACTGTTTCTTCATTTTTGGTTTTGAAGAAGTAGGAGACAACTTGAGTTTCTTTGCTGTTGGAATTTTAGGCTCCTCTTCAACAAAGTCGCCGTCTTCAATTACCTCTTTCCCTTTTCGTTTGAGTTGTTTGCCGGGTGTAGAACTTCCTCCATCATCCACATCATGCTTTTGTTTTGCTCTCATCCCGGCTCGGGTTTGTCTGGGAGATGATCGATGAATATTCTCTTCAGTTGCATGTGAAAATTTCACTTATTTTTTGGGTGATTTTGGTGTTAAAACCCCCGAATCGAATGAGGGGATATCACCTACTACAAATTTTTGAAGTCTTTTTTTTGGAGATTTGATTTTCTTCATGGTTTAACTTCAACTTACTAAAGTGTATACCAACTTTAATTGAAAAACTGTGAAGAAGTGAAGAACTGTGAAGAAGTGAAGAAGTGAAGAACGATGCTGAAGGAAATCGTGGGGTGTGTGGTAAAACATGGGGGAATTGGAGGTAAGGAGAGCAACGTGGGTAAATACATTCTTTTAGTTGTGCAGTAAAAAACGGTCCCATTAGTTAGACTCCATAATTAGTTATGGTATATAATTGGTAATGTGGTATACAAAGTACAATTAACTCTAACCTTAAACATTAAGAGTAATAAGGTTTTAAATATGATATAGGAAGGTAAAAATTCCTTTTTACTTATGGCCCCTGAAACTCCATACAGCCAGGAAGGATCATAGCGACTATTCAGCTGATCACCCTTTCTTCCTTGTCCCTCGAATATTTATTTCTCAAATTAAGTCCCAACAATTTCTGATCCCTTCTCATCGTATGTGCCGACCATTTCGCTCACCCCATCCCCCCATCTCCCACCCCACCCCTACTCTCAATCTCTGTATATATATATATACACACACTCAACACAAAATATTCCTCCACCAAGTTTGATGACTTGTCACATATCTCATAAATACAGCTTTGTGTAAAAAACAACAGTACTTCCAACTTCTCAGACCAAGAACAAAAATCTCCTGATATTTTGTGTGATAACCCATTTTTCCTTTATAAACAAACTACTACTAGTAAATAGTAATTACTTGTCTCGTGACATAAAGTTTAAACAATTTTGAACTATGAAGAAAGTAAGAGGTTTCAAACTTGGGAAGAGGTTAGTGAGAGTTTTCAGCTGGTTTATTAACCAGAAAACAAAAGGAGGGGTAGGATACAAGAGGGTGAAGTCACAGGGATGTGCCAGCAGAGCCATTTCGAAGCTGAGTAAGTGTCTACGTTTACTAAAACATGGAGTAAAAAGTCTCTGTTTTGCGAAACCTAATTCGGGTTTTTTTCGGGTCGGGCAAGAACCGATAGAGTCGAAGAAAGTGAGTGTACCGAAGGGACACTTGGCTGTGTACGTTGGAGAGGAGGAAGATGATACGTGTAGAATTGTGGTGCCTGTTATATATTTTAATCACCCGTTGTTTGCTGATTTATTGAGGGAGGCAGAGATGGTTTATGGGTATGATCATTCGGGTGGGATCCAAATCCCTTGTCGGATATCCGAATTTGAGAGTGTTCAATCAAGAATCGCCGCCACGGGCGGTGGTGGAAAATGCCGTGGAGTGCGGAACTGGAGGCTCAAGTACTGGTGAGATGTGGCTGAGCTAGTGGATACAAGAACATATAAGGTTTGATCCAATCAATGGGAATTCCAACTCGCTATGCAACATTTGGGCTAAGGGGTCTATTGGAAGTTAAAATAGCACCGGCTAGTGGACTGGCAGCATTCAAGCCATTGAAAAATAATCACTGTTTTGCTGCAACAGAGAATAGTCCAACATAATATACTGGAGATCGGTGCACCTGTGTATGAACTTCCAGCATACTATTGGAATTTCAGTATATTATACTGGAGTTCCAGCATACTTATGCTGGAGTATTTTTCGGATTTTGAACAATATTTTCGTTCAAATTTATCTTTATACGAAAAATGACTAAATATCGATTATTTTGAAGCTATGATTATTTTTAAATCATCACTTCTAAATTTAGCTACTTTTAATTTCTCACCCATGGGAAAGGTGGACAATGGGCACTATCCAGTACGATTTGAAGAGAATTTTCAGTCGGACCAAGTTTGACAACTTCATTGTCAAAGCAAGAAGGCAATGATTCTGCCTAGTAACTCTCTAACTTTTGCTGATTAAATAGACAACGTTTTATTGCTATTTATTACCTGAGAATAAAAAATGAACGACTTCGGCTGGTTGCACGTGTACGCATATATTGCTTTCAAATATCACGTTTGCTTAAAGAGTCATCTTTGCCTATGATTTTAGAACCAAAGGCTCTGTTTGGAAAGTCTTTGGTAATTAGAACGAGCGTAATTACTAGGGTAGTAATTATACAATATAGTAATTGTGATAATTTATTATTTTGTCATAACATAATTATAGTGTAATTATAAGCGTACTGTTTGATTGCACAAATAAATTTACAGTTAAATTAAATTTTAAATAAAGTAGTTATCAAAATTTAAAAATTGATATAATAAATACATGCCTATAAATAATATAAGATTTGGTATTCAAGATGCATATTTTTTTTCTTGAATATACACTAAATATTAATCATCTATTTATAACAAATATTGTAAAAATAATTGATATATTTCTTTCAAATTAATAATATTTAGTTTAATTAATTATAAAAACTAAAAACATTTATTTTGTAACAACATCATGGAATGTATGTTTAGTAAATTAACTTAGTATTTATAAATATAACGTAATAACATTATTCAAATATTCGATAAAACTAACCTATCAATTCTAACTAAAAAGTGAACAACATCAATGTGAAATAAGAAGTCAATACAACTAAAACATGTAAATTGAAACCATAATTAACACAATTACAAAATTAAAAAAAATAGTTTAACATAGGTTAAATTCCAACATAATAAAAATAAGTTTCAATATAACTTAAGATTAGGAAACATAATAAGTTTATAGCCTCATTCAACAACGAAATTCTACTTTAATGACATCACACATTATATGCCAAGATGTTGATGACTCGTTATTTCTAATATTAGGAGGTGTAGTTTCAAAAACTAGAATAATAACGCAGTTATTAAATAAATGTACGAGAAATTACATGGATTCACAAGAAGTAAAGGTAGAGAAGTAAAGGTAGAGAAATAAAAGATAAATAATGTATTAAGAAAAATATATTTTAAAATTAAAAAAGAAAAAGAAAAAGAAAAAATAAATAAATAATTAAAATAATGCAAATAAAAAATTATATAGAAAAAAAATTAAAATAAAAACAAAAAGGAAATAAATTTAAAAAGTAACCTTGTAATTATACAATGCACTTACCACCAATTCTTACCTCCCCCTTAAGAATTGCAGGTAACTACCTCTCCAATTACACCCTATTTCATATTGACCAAGTAAATACTCTACTAGACAAATTTGTCAAACTGTGTAATTACACCAAATTCAATTCCCAAATGGCTTTCCAAATCGGCTCTAACAAAACCTATATTTATTTTGTTCTCACAAGCCACGATTCAAATAACTTAACTTCATAAACATGCCGAATTTTTAAGCACAAAAAACAAAATTATTTGACCAACCCCGCCTTGAGGGCCAGTCTTGCGAGATTATCACTATATTACGGCATATGAAATTTGGTGTCACTGTCCAAAATCTACTAAAGGTTGTGATGGTGATTAACATCGCCGTCAAGCAAGTCAACAGTGAATGATTAATTTAATTACTCATTTTAGTATTTGAAATCATAATTTTTATTAATTAAAGAGTACGAAATAGAATTTATAGAGTAAGTGATAATTTACACCAGCAACAATAATGAACAATCCCGTAAGAACCCCCAAAACCCGGTGTCACAAGTGCAGGAGCATTAACTAGGAAATATGATAAAATACAACATCTATCTATAATACAAGTTAGACAGGAGAATGTAAATAACTCTGATGGAGAATCTGCAGGTTACAGACCATAACATGAAATGCAGTTCACGGAAAGTCCCCGCATGCCACAACCCCGAAACGCCCAGTCGTGATGGCACCTGTCGTGGAATCAGGCAAGCCACACGCTCCAAGAAAATTTAAAATTTCTTTAAGACAAATCACTGTATTTGCAGCAAAAGTCTCATTTATAAAACATTTAAAAGTTTAAAATTATTAAGTCACAAACAAAATAAATCCCAGAACTGATGTCACCGAGTTATGAGCTAATATAACCACGATGTCGAGATACAAAACTGACATAATATTGTCTGGAATAACAAAACACAACAAGGGAGATAAGGAAGGAGAAAACGAGGCTGCGATCATCAGCTGCTACCTCACTCTAACAGAAACTCTGTCGACAGATCAGCAACCGCTACTGGGTCCCGACGTACCTAGATCTGCACACAAGGTGCAGGGGTAATATGAGTACACCAACTCAGTAAGTAACGGGCCCAAACTATGGGTTGAGAGGTAGTGACGGACTAAACCTCAGTAAGTGTAAAAAACAGTGTACAAAATCAGGCAGGTTCACAGTTCTAACAAATAATAAAAGCAGGATAAATCAGGATGAACAGTAAACCATGTATACCTCAGTATACTCTACATGCCAATGTATCAACTGTATGAAAATGCAAAAAGTGCTTCCACTCTCACATGCAAGTCCACCCGGTATTGTATATGGCGTTCAGGGCCTAGGGAAGATCCATCCCGAAATATATATGCACATGTGACCGTAGTCACTCAGTACTGAGGAAGGCCAGTCCAACCCCACGAAGAAGATCCATCTCAAGATAATGATACACCTCACAACCACTAAGTACTGTATATGGCTCAACAGCCCAGGGAAGATCCATCCTATAATACGTATACACATCACTGATATCAGTCACTCAGTACCAAGGAAAACAGGCCAATCCAGCCTCATGGAAAAGATCCATCTCCAAATCTAAACACTTCGGACAAGATCCATGTCTAGGGAAGATCCATCCCTCAATATTTGTGCTCACAAGGGGTGTATACAGACTCCGGAAAGGCTCCTACAGCCCAAGAGCTATCATAAGCCAGATCCAGGCATAATAAAAATAACATGTTGCGGCGTGCAGCCCGATCCCATATCTGTCACTCAATATCAGGCTCTCGTCCTCACTCAGTCATAACTCTCCACTCTCGCTCACATGGGCTCACAATGCATGAACTAGCCCGAATCAATGATATAATATGCAAAATCAACAATTACCAATACTGAGACATGTTATGATATGCTATGACAGGACTGAGTATATAATATCAATGAAACATATGAGATGACAGCAACAGACGACCGCTCAGGTCTTAACGCTATCGGCGTGAAGCCTTAACATAGTACTTAGCATGATTTCTAGCATGTTTACATTAATCACATTGTTAGAAGCACAAATATCAATCTGTAAAGAACTACTAACTGTGCCATGGAATGAACCAGGTCACAAATCTCACAGTGCACGCCCGTCACTTGGCATGTGCATCACCAATTCTAATCACATAACACGTAGTTCGAGGTTTTGAACCCTCATAACCAAGTTTGGAAGCGTTGCTTACCTCAAACCAGGCAAAATCCTAGTCCGCAATGCCTTTTCCTCTAGACTCGGCCTCCAATCGCTCCGAATCTAACCAAAATCAGTACCATAACATCAACATATGAGAAAGGAATTAAAAACAACGGGAAATAATCAATTTACATCAAAATTCCCGAAATTTGCCAAACCCGACCCCGGGCCCACATCTCGGAATTCGATAAAAATTATGAAACCAGAATTTGTATCCTCTCATGAGTCCATACATACCAAATTTACTCAAATCCGACAACTAAATCTCATTCAAAACCTCAAAAATCCATCTCAAGAGCACTTCCTCTTTTCCCCAAATTTTTCACCCCAAGTCACAAAATAGATGCTGAAATTAAAGACATAATTATGGGATTTAGCCAAAACCAAGTAAGAATCATTTACCCCCAATGTTTTCCTTTAAATATCTCTCAAGAATTGCCTCTACGCAAGCTCCAATTCGTAAAAAATGGAAAATAGGATGAAGTCCCCTTATTTTATAACTTAAAGTTTCTGTTCAGGCTGCCTTCGGTCTACCCTCGGTCATGGCCTCGATTTTGACCCCCTCGAGGATGAACCACCCCGATTATGAACCACCTCGAGGATGAACCACCCCGATTATGAACAACCTCGAGGATGAACCACCTCGATTTTGAACTACCTCGAGGATGAACCACCTCGATTTTTGACAGATGAAGAAAAACCAGAAATCTCACACCAGCATATATCAGCCATCAACCAAAGTCCAAAATGATCCGTTAACTATCCGAAACTCACCCGAGGCCCCCCGGGACCTCAACTAAACATACCATCAAGTCCCAAAACATCATACGAACTTAGTCGAACCTTCAAAACACTCAAAACAATATCAAAATACCAAATTACACACGTATTCAAGCTTAATGAAACTAAGAACTTCCAACTTCTATTTTCGATGCCGAAACCTATCAAATCACCTCCAAATGACCTGAAATTTTGCACACGCATCACAAACGACACTACGAACCTATTCCAATTTTTGGAATTTCATTCCGACCGCGATAGCTAATTTTTCATTACCGACCAGAAATCGCCAAAAATCCAATTTCACCAATTCAAGCCTAATTCTACTCCAGACCTCCGAATAACATTCTGAACCCACTTCTAAGTCCAAAATTATCTAACGAAGCTATCCTAACCATAAAAACCCAAATTACATCATTTACCCATAAGTCAACTTCTGATTGACTTTTCCAACTAAATAACCAACTTAAGAGACTACGTGTCTCATTTCTCTCCAAAATCGCTCCGAACTCGAGCCAACCAACCTAACACAACATAATAGAGCTGAACCACATATAATGAAGTAGAAACGGGGCTAAAACTCTCGGAACGACCGATCGGGTCGTTACATTCTCTCCCACTTAAACATACGTTCGTCCTCGAATGTGCCCAGAGTTGTTCCAGAAACCATCAAATTGTTGTATAGTCTTACGATGCACATACCCCGGGGTGTTCCTATATCACCCTATCCAATATAGGTCCAATAGCACAACATAGCTGAAATTTCGCAATCCAACCCAACCCATAAACCTTAGAACCAAATCTCCATTTTTGAAATAATTGATAAGATCAAAATCCCACATCTATAAACTGTATAAATCCGTATAAGCTGTATCAACCCATATATGTAACCCAAGATGAAATCACATGGTATCCCACATTACTCAAACACTCGCAGCGATAATTTTTTATCACAGTGGCTACTCGGAGCAACCCAATTCTGGTGATAAACCTATTATCAAACAAAGACCCCATACTATGCCTTCATATATTGCCAATGATGAAAGAAACACACAGAATCACATAATCATTCGCCAGATCAACAAGTGATGGAACTCCCTCTCTTCGACAGGAAATATAGCAAAAATATCTAAGCCGATCAACATCAATATCTTCTCAAATATACCGCATCCAGATCCGGAAGTACCCATTCTAGGTCCGACAACCTCATCTCATCTACGACAACCACTCTAGCGACATGACACATCAATACAGCTTAAATCCACAACCCGTGCAGCCCATGCACTAATAAGAAAAATTCCAGATGTACCCAAACATGGAAAAATGACATCAAACTAGAGAACCGCCCTGCCACCTCAACGGGTATCACCACAACGCAATGCTAAGAACTCCTCACACACCGTAGAACCAGAACACGTGAATCTATCCCGAAGGATCACATCCCAACATAAATTCGCTGCAATGTGCGACCCTATCCAAACACTGATCCACCTGAAATACCTCAAGTCACAATGCTCAAAATCAATCACCACGTGAAATTCGATATCCAATACTCAAAGTGCATTACCATAACCACGGGGAATCGGACGATACCATGACACACGAACTCGAAAGAACATAACCAATACGTCTCAATCTTGCAACACCCAATTACTTACCTTACTCAAATCCTGCTATAAGACCACACCATGTGTGCCTAAAACCAACGAATCGCAGCTCCCCGTAGCAGGGAAGAGTAACTCATAAATCATCCCAAAACACAGAAAAACCCAACAACCACTAATTCGCATGCCCCTTACAATAGCACTATGGAGTCAATCAATCCGACTCGGTTCAAAATACCTATCCCCCACTGGGCCTACTAAGGAAACCCCAAATCAATCTGGTCGTACAAAATAGACAAATGACCCTCCGACGGTCCATAATAACAACACACACTAACCTCTGACTATCTGTGGCTACTTCTCTACGGTCCTCAATTATGAAATCATCTATTCATTCAAGTTCCCGGAATCCAAGCCCTCAGAGAACACAAATCACCATATCTGATATCATCTTCGTCGCCTGAATGTCCAATACTTCTCCAATACACGATCACACCACGAGGAATACCCCCCACAATCCGTATATGTTACAAGGCTAAGTTTGAATACCCGCCGCCGACTAACAATGAGAGTACCGTCACACCAATAATATATCCATAAATCAAAACACAGTGCCCCTTCTGAAACTTATACCTTCATCGAGCCATATCTAAAAGTAAGATCATCTATCTGATCATCTGAAAATGCCCATGCTGCCTAAGAATTAATGACCTCCCTCCCGAAACTTGACCGTGACCTCACACATGCAAACCTCAACCCTGCCCAACACACTGCATATACCATGCCATCCTATGACAAATATGAGAACTTCATAATCAATTCTGAGCCACAAGCAATTACGTACTCAACTAGCCGAGAACTTTCCATTTGATCCCATCTAGAAGAAAATCACTATACATCACATGCTCCTCACGCCAGTAGAAAGTATACATCTCTAGCTACGGTAGAAGCCATCAAGGGCTCTCTAAACCCCATTTGCACAAAACCAAACCGTCAGGACTGAATCCTACTAGCTCCACAAAGCTACGCGAGTTACAAAAACCTAAGAGCATTGCCACAAGACTCCTGTAGAAACTCACTACCTCATGAGCACCCAAAGAACTAATCATATCCCCTACCATGTCGATCCGACCTACCACCAAGTTGTCCTATCTATCCAAGTTCCTTCTGAATTACCTTCGAATTAATACTTCTCCATGCCATAATACCGCAATCTTCAACCCAGACTCACCACACGAGACCCAAGTATAAAACCACACCGTCTAAGGCTCACAAGCCACTGAATACTCTCTCAAATATCCCCGAAAGCACCATATTCAATATACTTACCCTGAAGAGACTTCTTGCGAATCTAAAGCCATTACCTTCACCTTCCTGATACTAATATGTCGAATCCATAACGATATAGAAATTCCACAAGTCTTGACACCCTCCAGTGTAGACCTCAGTTTCTAGCCAAAGACACACCCTGCTGAATATCCCCCAATTGTTACATATACATCTTGAATCCATCAGAACCATTCTAAAACTCCACCTCCGTAGGTCATAACTGATTCACCGGTGTACCTCAAACTAAAACTGATACGACACTTAGCCGCGCAATCAACTTATCAATAGCAGACTTCCCCACTTATCTCAAATCCATAGATCGATACGAACAATAACTCAGAATGCCCATACGTTAACACCGTCACAATACCGCAATGAGATTCAGTTAAACCTTTCATAAGCTCATATAACACAACCCATCTAATACCTCAATTCATCTGCAGACCTCGCATTCACCATTGTAACAACCATGCCAACTTCCACAAGCGATCTAAACTCAAATTGCAACATTTATCATTTACTGGTAAAAGAGAACTTGCTACAAACAACATAAGGGTCACACGACCTCAGGACACCTCGCGTGAGATAACCTTGACTGATTCGCCTCAACCCGATGCCCCTTTATGACCTTCCACAAATCATAGCTATTACGCAATCACTTTACCGTCTTGCATTTAAACACAACCAATGCCTACCCTCGAGGCACCACAATACGCGGTATAAGAATCGAAATCTAATTGTAGAACTAACACTAGAGCTGTGGTCAAAGAAATCTTGAGCTTCTGAAAGCTCTCTCCACACTCATCTGACCACTTGAATACCCTCACTAGACACCTTGTGCCCCAAGAATGTTACTGAACTAAGCCAAAATTCACACTTGGAGAACTTTGCATAAAGTTTCTCCTCCCTCAATCTCTATAATACCATCCTCAAATGCTGATTATGCTCCTCCTAGCTACGTGAGTACGCCAGATGCCATCATTGAATACAATAATGAAGGAGTACAAATACGGCTGGAATACACTGCTAATCAAATACATGAACGCTGCTAGTCATTGGTCAACCCAAAAGTTATCACCAGAAACTCATAACACCACAGGAAAATCCTCTTCGCTCCACACATGAACTACATGAGAGGTCCTTCAATACACTCACAACTCGAGGCCGTATGTCAACTCAAGAAAGAAGTCAAACACTCAATAGTTCTTGCTACATCTCCTGCCAATTGTTTTTGTCATAATCAAATAATCTGAACACACTTCACCATCAAATCACACTCACCACATAGTCATCCAGTCATAAAAATTCCACCAATAAGGACACAAATGAACATATAAGTCCCAAAGGATCGTGCTCACATAATTGAAACCTCAGTACTCGAGCAACAAACAAAACTCGGCCTCAAGTCCTCCAGACTGGCCCATTATCAACATGCTAAAATCACATATTGCACCTCATCCATGGAAATCACAAGCCGTCGATGCACAGCTGATACCGAGCGCTCACTTGCACATTTGAATACATGAAAGGGATTGAAAGGGTTACGCTATTAGCTGAATAAAGGGATTTGCACGACAAGAATTCAAGAAGGTAAGATTATTACTAAGGGTTCTGCAGCCTCTCAAAGATAAGTACAGACGTCTCCGTACCGATCCGCCAGGTTATACTAAACCTGCTCATGACTGGTGAGACCCATATAACCTAGAGCTCTGATACCAACTTGTCACAACCCCAAAACGCTCAGTCGTGATGGTGCCTGTCGTGGAATCAGGCAAACCACACGCTCTAAGAAAATTTAAAATTTCTTTTAGACAACTCACTGTATTTGCAGCAAAAGTCTCATTTATAAAACATTTAAAAGATTAAAATCATTGAGTCACAAATAAAATAAATCAGAACTGGTGTCACCGAGTCATGAGCTAATATAACTACAATGTCGAGATACAAAACTAACATAATACTGTATGGAATAACAAAATACGAAAAGGGAGATAAGGAAGGAGAAAACGAGGTTGCGATCGCCAACTGCTACCTCGAATACTCCAACTGAAACTCTGTCGACAGATCAACAACTGCTACTGGGTCCCGATGTACCTGGATCTGCACACAAGGTGCAGGGGTAACGTGAGTACACCAACTCAGTAAGTAACGGGCTCAAACTATGGGCTGATAGGTAGTGACGGACTAAACCTCAGTAAGTGTAACAAAACAATTTACAGAATCAGGTAGGTTCACAGTTCTAACATATAATAAAAGCAGGATAAATCAGGTATGAACAGTAAATCATGTATAACTTAGTATACTCTACGTGCCAATGTATCAAATGTATGAAAATGCAAATAGTGCTTCCACTCTGACATGCAAGTCCACCCAGTACTATATATGGCTCTCAGGGCCTAGGGAAGATCCATCTCGGAATATATATGCACTTGTGACTGTAGTCACTCAGTACCGGAGAAGGACAGTCCAGCCCCACGGAGAAGATCCATCTCAATATAATGATACACCTCGCAACCACTCGTTACTGTATATGGCTCAACGGCCTAAGGAATATCCATCCCAGAATACGTATACACATCACTGACATCAGTCGCTTAGTATCGATGAAAATAGGCCAATCCAGCCTCATGGAGAAGATCCATCTCCAAATCAAAACACTTCAGACAAGATCCATGTCCAGGGAAGATCCACCCCTCAATATCATTGCGCTCACTAGGGGGTGTACAGACTCCGGAAGGGCTCCTACAGCCCAAGCGCTATCATAATCCACATCCAGGCATAATCAAAATAACATGCTGCGACGTGCAACCCGATCCCATATCTGTCACTCAATATCAGGCTCTCATCCTCACTCAGTCATCACTCTCGACTCTCGCTCACATGGGATCACAATGCATGAACTAGCCTGCATTAATGATATAATATGCAAAATAAATAATTACCGAGACTGAGACATGTTATGATATGCTATGACAGTACTGAGTATATAATATCAATGAAACACATGAGACGACAACAACAGACGATCGCTCGGGTCTCAACAGTATTGGCGTGAAGCCTTAACATAGTACTTAGCATAATTTCTAGCATGTTTACATTAATCATATTGATAGAAGAACAAATATCAATCTGTAAAGAACTACTGACTGTGCCATGGAATGAACCAGGTCACAAATCTCACAGTTCACGCCCACACGCCCGTCACTTGGCATGTGCGTCACCAATTCTAATCACATAATACGTAGTTCGGGGTTTTGAACCCTTAGAACCAAGTTTGGAAGTGTTACTTACCTCTAACCGGGCAAAAATCCCAGTCCACAATGCCTTTTCCTCTAGACTCGGCCTCCAATCGCTCGGAATCTAACAAAAATCAGTACCATAACATCAATATATGCGAAGGAATTAAAAACCACGTGAAAATAATCAATTTACATCAAGATTCCCGAAATTGGCCAAACCCGACCCTCGGGCCCGCGTCTTGGAATCCGATAAAAATCACGAAACCAGAATCCTTATCCTGTCATGAGTCCATGCATACCAAATTTACTCAAATCCGACAACTAAATCTCATCCAAAACCTCAAAAATCCATCTCAAGAACACTTCCACTTTTTCCCAAATTTTCACTCCAATTCACAAATTAGATGCTAAAATTAAAGACATAATCATGGATTTAGCCAAAACCAAGTAAGAATCACTTACCCCAATGTTTTTCTTGAAATATTTCTCAAGAATCGCGTCTACCCAAGCTTCAATTCGTCAAAAATGGAAAATGGGATGTAGTCCCCTTATTTTATAACCTAAAGTTTTTGTCCAGACTGCCCTCGGCCTACCCTCGGTCATGGCCTCGATCTTGCCCTCGACCATGGCCTTGATCCTAACCTCGATTACGAACCACCTCGAGTATGAAGCACCTCGATTACGAACCACCTCGAGTATGAACCACCCCGATTATGAACCACCTCAAGGATGAACCACCTCGAGGATGAACCACCCCGATTATGAACCACCTCGAGGATGAAGCACCCCGATTATGAACCACCTCGAGGATGAACCACCCCGATTTTGAACCACCTCGAGGATGAACCACCTCGATTTTTGACAGATGCAGAAAAACCAAAAAACTCACACCAGCAGATATCAGCCATCAACCAAAGTCCAAAAATGATCTGTTAACCATCCGAAACTCACTCGAGGCCCCTGGGACCTCAACTAATCATACCATCAAGTTCCAAAACATCATACAAACTTAGTTGAACCTTCGAAACACTTAAAACATCATCAAAACACCAAATTACACACAAATTCAAGCTTAATAAAACTAAGAACTTCCAACTTCTATTTTCGATGCCGAAACCTACCAAATCACCTTCGAATGACCTGAAATTTTGCACTCACGTCACAAACGACACTACGAACCTAATTCAACTTTCGGAATTCCATTACAACCCCGATAGCTAATTTTCCATTGCCGACCGAAAATTGCCAAAAATCCAATTTCACCAATTCAAACCTAATTCTACTCTGGACCTCCGAATAACATTCCGAACCCACTGCTAAGTCCAAAATCATCTAACAAAGCTATCTGAACCATAAAACTCCAAATTTTGAGATCATTTACCCATAAGTCAACTTTCGGTTGGCTTTCCAACTAAATAACCAACTTAAGAGACTATGTGTCTCATTTCTCTCCAAAATCACTCCGAACTCGAGCCAATCAACCTAACACAATATAATAGAGCTGAACCACATATAATGAAGCAGAAACGAGGAAAAAGGGCGAAAACTCTCGGAACGACCGATCAGGCCGTTACACCGCAACATATGTGCCTTTATGCCCAAAAGACTACCAGACATATATGTACCTGCACAAAAATGTGCCGTAAGTGTAGCATGAGTACATAAATCAACGCGTACCCAGTAAGTATCTAGCCTAACCCCAGAAAATTAGTGATGAGGGGTCAGCATCGACACTTATTATTGGTCCAATAAGATAGCTAAATTAGCCTAATCAGATTCAATTTTCTTTTTCGTGGATTTCTTGACTTTTCGCTAAGAGGGGGTTTTCGGTACTAATTAAATTCATTAAGTCTCTTAATTCTTAATCAATGAGTTAGGCTAAAATATCAAAAAATAGGAGCAAAACTTGCCTTAATTTGGACTTGTTTGGCTTTGTGCCTAAACAACTCGCATTTCGTAAAATCAAAAAGACTAGGACGATCTCACCTGATAGGTCGTCATAATTCAAATCAGGAAGACTCATAGATACACTGACTTCTTGTCAAATGTTACGCCGATTCCATGAGAGTAATTTATAGAAATGTTGAGGCGTACGACCCGATCTTATCATAATTCGAACGACATGAACCATAGATGCTCCTATTATACTACCGAGGCGAATGGCCCGCTCCCATGAGAGTGTGGTACATAATCCTAGCGAGGCGAACGTCCCAACCCCTTTAGAATAAGAAGCAATAACGGGTCCTTGACCCCTCACGAAAAAACATGTGAGTTATAACAATACAACAAAAAGGGGCTTTAGCGGCAATATAAAACGGCTTTAGCAGCAATAGCTGCTATATCTTTTACCGGCCATTGGTGTTTAACCGCTGAAGTCGGAGTCGGCAAAGCCTTTAGCGGCTTTTGTAACAAAAGCTGGTAAAAGGTATAGTTTATTGCCGCAAAAAAAGTATTATCTTTAAAGGTAATTATTTGTGAAAATTATAATGACTGCTAAATCCAATCCAAAACGTATTATCTTTAAAGGTAATTATTTGTGGCAATTATAATGGTTGCTAAATCCGATCCAAAACTTCTAATTATAC
Organism: Nicotiana undulata; assembly: GCA_005239495.1. Taxonomy (NCBI): domain Eukaryota; kingdom Viridiplantae; phylum Streptophyta; class Magnoliopsida; order Solanales; family Solanaceae; genus Nicotiana; species Nicotiana undulata. The sequence continues at coordinate 47,833 of ML241592.1, read as the reverse complement.
TCATTTAGCATGCATTTATATAGTCGCTAAATTCAAAATAATTGCCGCTAAAAGTTTGTATCTTTAACGTCAACTGTTTGTGTGAATTATAATGGTAGTTAAATTCAATTTAAAACTGTTAATTATACTCCTTTAGCATCCATTTATATAGCCGCTAAATTCAAAATATTTGCCGCTAAAAATTTACTTCTTTAACGATAATTATTTTCCAGCAATTATAATGGTTGAAATATCCCTTGTGAAAATATCTTTACTTTCCCTTTGTTCGTCCAATGTTATATATCCAACTAAATTAGTGCTACATGCGGTAATAGCAATAGTTTAGACACCATTAATAATAGTTACTACATTCGTCCAAATATGATCCAAATAATAAAATATAATATTAATCCAATAAAACGTAATATATCTCATTAAATTTTAACAAAATAAATTGCTAATAAAAGATATTAACCTTTAGTAAAACACCTAGCGCGAGAGAAATCTGTAAGAGGAACACATTCCGCGGCTAATCATGAAACTCGTCAAATCTCTACAATAGCAATTCTATCACTCTACTCATGTCTAGTCTCAAGTCGTGATGCGAAATAAAGGAATTAAACGAGCACGGGTAACCCCTATAATACAAGTATATCATGGTGTGAACCTAAGTCTACCCGGATAATAACATGAATCTAGCAACATACGGACTCTCGTCACCTCGTCCATACGTAGCGTCCCGCAAAGAGTAACACCTATCAAATACATCACCTAGGGGGAGTTTCCCCCTCACAGCGTTAGACAGGAGACTTACCTCGCTCCAAAGTTCCATAATCGACTCCAAAGCCTCTTTAACACCTCAAATCGATGCCGGTCACCCCAAAACTAGTCAAATAAACAAGCAAATCCATAAATATATACTCTAATACTCATAATAAATCAATTTATAGGAATTTTTCACTCTGCTCGAAAAGTCGATAAAGTCACCCTCGGGCCCACGTGCCCGGGTTCCGAATATTTTCCAAATATATTTTACTCATAACATCACGAACCCAAATATATGATTTGTTCTCAATTTCATGTCAAATTTCGTGGCCCAAATCTAAAATACCAATTTCCACGTTTTTTCTTCAAAACCCCAAATTTCTACAAAATCTCATGTTTAAATCCACATATAACCCATGTAACTTGTAATAGATGGGAATCATCTTGTTTTTCTTGATGAAAATCCCTCCCTGAAGCTCTCCCAATTGCCCGAACCAAGTGAAGAATGAAAGAAAAATGGGCCAAATCCCATTTTTAAAGAACATTATGCCTAGACCGGCCTTCGCACATGCGGTCCGTCAGCCGCTCCTGCGGCTACGCACCTAAATAAATTCCCATCGCATGTGCGGTGTAAATTACACCCAGCCAAGTCCGCTTCTGCGAAAAAAAATCCGCTCCTGCAGTCTCGCTTCTGCGGGAAATTCGTCGCACATGCACCCCTCCTAGGTCTAGTCTATTTTTTCTTCTGCGACCAGTACGCCTCACCTGTGGCAAAATCCACGCAGGTGTGATTACACCAGAAGCCTCAAGCTTCAAAAACTCTAAAGACCAATAATCAATCCTTTAACCATCTGGAATCTACCCGAGGCCCTCGAGTTTTAACCAAATGTACCAATACCTCCCAAAATTCAATGCGAACTTAGTCAAAGCCTAAACCATGTTAAACAACATCACAATCATGAATTGCGCCTCGAATCAAACTTATAAATTTACAAATTTTCCAATTCTATATCTTGTGTCGAAACATATCAAATCAATCCGGCTTCAAAATTTTCACACAAGTCATAATTGACATAAATAATCTATTCCAACTTCCGAAATCGAGATCCAACCCCGCCATCAAAAGTTCCACTCCTGGTCAAACTTCCCAAAACCTTCAAATCTCCAACTTTCGCCAAACTACCCCGAAATGACCTAGACCTCCAAATTCACATCCGGATGCGCTCCTAAGACCAGAGTCACCATACATAGCTATTACTAGGATTGGAATCCCAAAACAACATCGATAACATCAAAATCCACTTCAACCCAAACTTACGAATTTTCTCAAAAATGCCAACTTTCCATAATAGACGCCGAAATGCTCCCTGGATGCCTAATTCTCAACCCGGACATACGCACAAGTCCGAAATCATCATATGAACCTATTGGAACCTTCAAATCCTGATTCCGAGGTAGTTTACTCACAAATCAAACCTTAGTCAATTCTTCCAACTTAAAGCTTCCGAAATTAGAATTTTCTTTCCAAATCAACTCCAAACTTCCCGAAATACAATTTTGACCACACGTACAAGTCATAATACCTGAAGTGAAGCTACTCAAGGCCTCAGAACGATGCGCTAGAACTCAAAATGACCTGTCGGGTCATTACATTTTGAGCACTAGAAAATCTTTTTCACATGGCAAACACACTAATCTGATCATCCAATAACACCAAACAACAATTGTATTTTTGTATATTGAAGGGGAATAAAATAGTAGAGATGTAAAGGAAGCGGTCTTTATTTTTTATGCCGAGTGGATGTCGCTACTCTGCGGATTGAAAATGGAGTGGCAGTAGAGCCAGCCTTTTCATGTTGATATTCAATTATTTGGATATATAAAGGGCAATGACACCATACGGCAGAATTAACCAAAAAAAGGTCAAACAATTAATCATACAAGCGCAGTGTCACATCCTTAGTCATTAACTAAGTACACGTGCGACACCTGACAATTCGCTCACGATCTTGCACAATTTGCTCACGTTCTTGCTATGCCAAGTCAACCTTACTACACTCAAGATCTCTAAGAGAATGGTAGAAAGAACACAAGAGAATTGTTAAGAGAAGCTTTGTATTAGAGAGAACTTGATTGTTTTGCTTGGTGAATTACAAATGAATGCCCACTATTTATACTAATCACCTAGGGGCTAGTGTGTAAATGATAATTGTTCCACAAGTCCTTCCATATTTACAAATACGTACACCCTCTAAAAATTTCTACAAGCCTAGAAGATTCCAAGGACTTCCCTAGCAATTCCATAAGGATCTAGGGTCTTCCAAAGGAAATGTCCATACTTCTCTATAATTTTCTCACAAATGCTAGTCTTCCTCTTATGTAAGCTTCCACATGGAATTAATATATGCTAAATGATGCCTATGTGGTATGATGATGTGGTGGGTCATCACACTCTCCCCCACCTAATATTGCGATGACCGCGGCACAATGTTGCTGCATAAACTGTCGGATCTTATCTTTGAATTGCCACAAGTCTTCATATCGTTCCCACGTGGCCTCCTCTAATGATTTCCCTTTCCAATGGACGAGGAACATAGTGGTGGCTTTTTCCCCTTATTTTTGCCTGGCCTGGTAATCTATGATAGCCTCAATCTCCCTATCGTGAGGAGGTGATAGTCATAGGTGTTCGACTTGATTGGCCCCTACTCGGATCATCCTTATCTTCATGATATGGCTTAAGCATACTAGCATGGAATACATGATAGATCTTAAGATACGATGGCATGTCAAGCTTGTATGAGATCTTGCCTACCTTGGTGAAGATCTTAAATGGCCCATCATACTTGCGAATCAGATTCTGATGCATGTCCCCTAGCGCCTTGAACTGTCTTAGGTTAAACTTCACCATGAACATGTCCCCGACTCTATAGTACGTGGGACGCCGCTTACGGTCCGCAAACTTCTTCATCTTCTTAGCTGCCCTATCCAAGTAGGACTTATCTGTGTCAAGCTACTCGTCCCATCCTTTGGCCATATGATAAGCCCCTTTCCCTCGAACGCGACTGGTAATGAATGTAGAGTTTGTGGTTGTTGGCCTGTGGCTATCTCAAATGGTGTCCTTCCCGTGGACTCACTCCACTACAAGTTATAAGAGAATTGAGCGATGTCTAGGAGACTTGCCCAGTCTTTCTGAGGCGCGCTTACATAATGCCTCAAGTAGCATTCTAGTAAGGCATTGACCCGTTTCGTTTGTCCATCCGTCTGTGGGTGGAAACTAGTGGAAAAGTGCAGTTCCGTGCCAAGTATGTCGAATAACTCTCTCCAAAAGTTTCCAGTAAAACGGGGGTCTCGATCACTGATAATATGCCTTGGTAAGCCCCAATACTTCACCACGTTCTTAAAGAATAGTTTGGTGGCTTGCTTGGCAGTGCAACCTGGTGAGGCGGGCATGAAGGTGGAATATTTGAAAATCTATCCACCACCACCATAATAGTACCATAATTGTCGGACTTCGGTAGGCAAGTGATAAAGTCCATAGTCACACTCTCCCAGGAACGTTCTGCAACTGGGTAGTGGCTCTAAAGTCCTTTGGGTTTTTGTTGCTCAACCTTGTCTTGTTGACAGACAAGACAAGTTTTCACATAACACTCTATGTCATCTCGCATGCGTGGCCAATATTAGACAAACTCAACCAAGGCCCTAGTGCGACGATGGACTGGATGACCAACCCACATAGTGTCATGACTCTCCCTTATGATCCGCCGTCTAATGTCTCCAAACTTAGGCACATAGACCCGTCAACCTGTGGTAAGTAGTAGGCCGTTTTCGACCCAAAAGCGTCTCGTAGTGCCCTGGTTGGCTAACTCGATAAGTGTTTTGGCTGCTGGATCATGCTGGATGCCTTCTTTTATAGCCTCACGAATGTCCCATCTTGTTGAAGTGGTTGCAGCAAGTTCGTCTTTTTGGCCTAAGGCATCATCTACAACGTTACCTTTTCCCGGCTTATACTTCCCCAACACATAATCAAATTTGGCCAAGAAATCCTTCCACCTAGCCTGTTTTGGTGTGAGCTTCTTTTGCGTCTGAAAGAAGCTAGTAGCTACATTGTCGTTCTTGTGACCCGAGCAAATAATGTGTCCATGTACGAAGGCAATGCACAATGGCAGTCATCTTCTTCTATTGCACCGTGTAACGCCACTACGTCTCATTTGACTTGCGCTCTCAAATGCTACGGGACACTTATCCTGCATCAAGACACCCAATGGAAAAATTTGAGGCATCTGTATGCATCTCAAATATCTTGGAAAAGTTAGGTAATGCCAAGACTGGCTCCTTTGTTACAGCTGCGTTGAGGTCTTCAAACGCCCTTTGACAATGCTCCGTCCAAACCCATGGCTTGTTATTCTTTATCAACTCCGTCAATAGTGCGGCCTTTGCTGAGTAACCACTAATGAAACGACGGTAGTAATTAACAAGGCCAAGGAAGGATCTCAACGCTGTTACCTTTATGTTTCCTCCCACTCCTGGATAGCACGTACCTTAGCCTCATCCAAGCGTAGCTCGCCATTGCTAATAACATGGCTTAAGAAGTGCACCTTTGATTGGTCAAACTCGTATTTCTCCCTCTTGATGTATAGCTCGTTCTTACTCAAGACTTCGAAAACCTTCCTTAAGTGCTCCATGTGTTCCTACAAGGTGTTTTTGTAGAGGGAGGAGTTGTTGTAGATGACAATGTCGTCTAGGTAGACTAACACGAACTGATCAAGGTAGGGATGAAAAATCTTGTTCATAAGGGTGCAAAATGTGGCCGGTGCATTGGTTAAGACGAAGGGAATCACCAACCAATCAAAGGCTCCATATCTCATCACACATGTTGTTTTCGGCTCATCCCCTTATGCAATGTGAACCTGGTAGTAGCCCTTGCGAAGATCCACCTTGGTAAAGTACTTGGCTTGCCCAAGTCTATCGAACAAGTCAGCAATGAGTGGGATTGTGTACTTATTCTTCACTGTGACCTTATTAAGTGTTCGGTAGTCTATGCATAAGCGCAACGACCCATCCTTATTCTTCTAGAACAATACCGGTGCGTCGAAAGGTGCCTTTGATGGGAGAATGTGACCAGCATCTAGCAGCTCTTTCAATTGTTTCTCGAGCTCCTTTAGCTCGGGAGGCGCCATACGATATGGGGCAAATGCGGGTGGATTAGCCCCTATCTCCAACTCAATTGTGTGATCCACCTCTCGGCTAGGCGGCAAGTGCTTAGGCAACTCCTCGGGCATGGCATCTTTGTTTTACTCAAGCAACTTCTATATGCAAGGTGATAATATCTCTTGAAAACTCTTGCCCTCCTCTAGACTTGCAATGGTTTCCACGAACATTGGCTCCCCCTTCTTGATCCCCTTGACAACCTCCATGGCTAAGAGTGTTGCCTTGCTTTTGTCATTCTTGTCATGCCTGAAATCCATTAATGATTAGCCTCCACTATGGCTTGGTCAATATCCGCAACTTGTCGGCATTGCAACTCTTGTTCAGCCCAATTTTGCAACCCGTCCATGAAGTGGAACAACAAGTCATCATTGGTCAGGTTGGGAATTTGAAGCATAAGGGTAGTGAATTGCTTGACATAGTCACGTATGCTCCATGTTTTCTTCAACTCCCTAAGCTTGCGCCTTGCCACGTACAAGACATTGCTTGGGAAGTATGATCGCTTGAACTCTGCTTTAACTGATCCCACGTGCTAATAGTACATAGACCTTTATCCATGTCGTCCATCTTCTTTCTCCATCATAGCATGGCAGTCTTTGAGAGGTACAACACTACAATGTTGATCATGGCCTAGTTGTCCCTCACTTTTCCATGCTTGAAGTAATTCTCCAAGTTCTAAAGGAAGTTTTCCACTTCATGTGCATCACGAACGCCTTTGAACACGGGGGGTTTGGGAGCCTCGATCTTGTCCTCCCTCGTCACCAGAACATTGTTGGCTGCCTCGGTCACGCCAGCATTGACATGCTCGTCGAGTGACTCTATCTTTTCCTATAGCATCGATAGTACTTAAAGCCTCCATGAGTCTACACTCTAAGGCAGTGATGATTTGCCTTAGTTCCATCTCGGTCTGTGTACGTCCCTCCAAGTCATTTCGGATACTCTCAATCTCTTCAAGAGTGTGCCCCTCAAGAACGCTAAGGGTGCCTTCCATCTTACCCAAACGTTGGCCAAAGATCTCCATGGCGTCCACCCCCGCTTCCATCTTCATCACCCACTCTTTACCGAGCGAGACGTCCTCGGGCAGGACCTCCAATTCATCCTCGGTTGCCTCAATGGTAGATGGTTCTTGGGATGTAAGCCCTTCGTTTGACACAACCTCGGGTGGCACCTCCTGACTCTGGTTGATGGCATTCCTCTTTTTGTTATGGCCGCTCTTACCAGCAGCATGCTGGATGACTTTGGCTTGGGTGTTGGCAGCGTTAATTTCTCATCGTTCGTCATTCCCTTAGTTGCAACCTGGCTCTGATACCACGTTATCACATCCTTAGTCGTTTACTAAGTACACGTGCGGCACTTGACAACTTGCTCACGATCTTGCACAACTTGCTCATGTTCTTGCTATGCCAAGTCAGCCTTACTACACTCAAGATCGCTAAGAGAACGTTAGAAAGAACACAAGAGAATTGTTAAGGGAAGCTTTGTATTAGAGAGAACTTGATTGTTTTATTTGGTGAATTACAAATGAATGCCCCCTATTTATACTAATCACCTAGGGGATAGTGTGTAAATAATAATTGTTCCACAAGTCCTACCATATTTACAAATAAGTACACCCTCTAAAATTTTCTACAAGCTTAGAAGATTCCAAAGACCTCCCTAGGAATTCTATAAGAATCTAGGGTCTTCCAAAGGAAATGTCCATATTTCTTTAGAATCTTCTCACATATGCTAGTCTTCCTCTTATGTAAGCTTCTACATGATATTAATATATGCCAAATGAAACCTACATGGCATGATTACGTGGCGGGTCATCACAGAATTCATTAATGTTCTGGTACAATGAATACTTCGGAAGCAAATAACTTTAAAATCACTTGAAGAGTTATACCGATAGATAACTAAATTCTTTGCCAAAAACCTTGAAACCAAAAGTTGGTCCATCTACACTATACTCCATAAAAATATGGGAGAAAAGCAGAAAAAAGAAATTATATGCTCTTCAATGAATCTTTTTCCTAATTCAGCGAGTTAGGGATATTAGACATACATATAATTAAACAAATATAATGTACCTTTATCATGAATCTGTTGGATTTTTTAAGCTTAATTTAGCTTTTAGAGGGTGAATGGGAAATGGAGGGAAAATGAAATATTAAAGTTTTCTTCCTTGATAAAAAGACATTGTCCCATATTGAAAAAGGAACAGATTTTTTATGGGTATGTATACAATTGCTCTTCTTCTAGCTCTTAAAGAGTTAAGAAGAAGGCAAGCTTCGCGCCGTCGTCGCTCGGCTCCGCTTCAGCTTCTTTGATCAATTGATTGATTTTTTTTTGGACCAAATTTATTTGTTAATAGTAAATATTAACGTAATATTATTAAATATCCGTTATTGTAAACAGAAAATTAATATTAAATCCAACGAAAAATTAAGTTTCCTCCATGTCCGTTTTCTGTTTTCGTTTTTTCGTTCTTGTAATGGAAAATTAAGCTTCCCCCGCGTTTTGAATTCCCGTTTTATTGTTGCGTAAATAGCCATTTACGTTATGGACGTCTTACGTAAACAGTTATAATAGCCCTTCTGAAGAGTTGCACCTCTTCAATTTGGACTCGAACATATTGGCTATAAATAACACTCTCTCACATTTTCCATACGAAATTCTGAATTCTCCTCCTTTCTTCTGAATTATTTTAACTACAAAGAAAGCAACGGTAAGTGTGATTTTCTACCGATCATTGTGTTCGCTAAAACACTGGGGTTTGAGTACCGCTACACCAGTGTGTAATTTGTTCTATCCTGGGAGGAAATAATCCACAGCCTTGGATACTAGGAGGGAATTAAGTTTCTTAAGGAAATACTGTGAATTCAGTAAGCTCAGATTAAATTTTATTTCTTTTACATTTCTGTTTATACGTTATTTTTCGTCTCTAAAATTGTTTTATAAATACAGTATACTAACAAAGTCTTCATCTGAGTGTTACACGATAAGTACTAAGAATCACTTCAGGGTACTAATTCCTACTTGGATCTATTGGACTGCTTGAATGTGGGTTTATTGTGAGAACAAGATCAGTGAGCAGGGAGGTTGGAGACGAAGGTGTCTGCGTTAGCAACTTCTTTAGTTGTATTTTGTGTGTAATGATTGAAGGAAAAGGATAAATATGAAAAACAATTTAGACCTTTGGATTAATTTGTTCAAATCTACACCGTTCAAATAAAACTTCGGATGCTTACTTTTCACTTCTCCACGGATTCCTTTTGCGTGTAATTTACTAGGTCAAAAGTAGTGTGTATTAGGCACACATTAAAAAGGTTAAGTGCGTAAAGTATTTTTTTTCCGCAAAAAGTTTATACTAAAGATTTGGTTCATAGTACCCGAAGTAACTTATATATTTTGCCTTAAACAAATGTACCTTTATCGTGAATCTTCATTTGAGTGTTGCACGAAAAGTACTAAGAATCACTTCAGGGTGCTAATTAATGTCTAATTGATAAGTAAAGAGAAATCATAGCTGAAGCTGGATCTCCCTACAAATTTGCATGGACGAGGGACGACAAGTTAGAAAAATTAGAAACGAGTTTAATGACAATATGACATCGCTTGTTCTACTTGTCTAGTCTCATTATTGTGGACATAAAAACTTCCCTATATGAGTATCCTCTTTCATATTGCAGAAATAACCGCTTAGTTTATCATTATCATTTTAGTTAATCAGCCTAGGTACTCGCAAGGAGAATGAAGATGTGATTCCAAGTTTGATTTAAAAGAAAAACCTTTGTTTCATTGTTAAACCTCTTTGAGATTTCAGCTATTTTTTTGATAGACGAAACTTTTGTGGCGCAATGTATATAGCATAGGTTATGTTGTTCTAACACGTTCGTACTCCGTTTATATATACTACTCCGTTGACAGTACACAATTATACAATAAAGTCATACACTATAACATTTGTCTATACCACATCTTTCCAGCTATGGACAAGTTGTTTATTTGTCGCTTAATGCTCATATTATGGTTGTCGCTAAACGTTACTACAGTACTTAATTACTAAGTCTTAATTATCATACACAAATTACCTTCGAGGAATCTACCTAATTATGATTTATCACAAAGTTAACGTTAGTAGTACAGGGCATTTAATAATCAATAAGGCAACTATTAAAAATTAGAATTAGTAAACAATGAATCCAAAATCTGGACTGGCTTTGATATTTTATTATCAAATAAGTAAGAATCCCTCGTGTGTTGTAATATCAAATACTCAAATATTCCTGAATCTGGAACGAAGACAAAATTATGTTGAATGACAGTGAAAATTGCAGATCATTTGCATGGTGGTGGCATAAGACAAGTTGGCGGATTCTACGCAAAAATTAACTAAACTGTCTGCTTTAGCTCGTGTTGTGTGATAGACATCAACCAGTTTCTTTTTAATTGATTAAGATTCATAATATATCTATCTGGGTTTCGGTAAATGAAGACAAGGAAGACCAGCTTAATTAATCTGGTTTCTGATTACAACTTAATTAGTGAATAATTACACGACACAAATGTTGGCCACATGTCTTGTTTTTCAAAAATTATCACTCACAAGGTTACTCTTTTAGTAATGGTTGATCAGTACTATTAAAGGCTGATAGCACCAGAAGTAGATAATTCATATACTCCCTCCGTTCACTTTTACTTGGCATGTAAAATAAAAAATAGATTTTTATTTTTATTTGTCACTTTACACATATCAAGAGAAGACAATTTTTTTTTCCTGTTATACCCATAATATTTATTATTCATTTCAAATTATTTTCTCAAATCGAATAAAATATGCATAAATTAATATGAGTATCATGGTAAATTATGCACTTCATTTATTATTTCTTAAGGGCATGAAAAGTCAAAACGAGTCAAGTAAAAGTAAACGGAGGGAGTAAATGTAAACTTTCGTTATACATTTTTGTAATTATCTAGTTTGGTTTTTTCTTATGCTGGTCAACTAAATTCAAAGTCAAATCTTGCTCCCATCAACCGCTTTGAGTTTGGAGGTAAGACTTCTCTTTTCTGGACTATTGAATGAGTCAAGATGTTGTACTAAGGATTTTGAGTAATTTTGTTTTAGCTTAATATTACCGAACATAACAGTTAGTCTTGGTTATTTTTGGAATTTGTCAATTACAAAACTCAAATGTGAAACACAAAACTAAAATAATAATAAAAAATTGACAAGCTTTTTATTCAATAGGGTAGGGGGTGGTAATTAAGCAACAACAATCAGCACATCAATTGAGGATAAAATAAGTATTTTAAGAATACAATTGAATTTAGAGAAGCAGAATGTCTATTGTTTAATGTTGGAGCAGGAGTTTGATTTTTAAGATGAAGTTGGGGGATCAGAATGATTTCCCCTTTTTATATTTTAAGTACTAACAGCTGTTTTAAAAGGTGTGGGGTAAGGCGAGACGTTTTACATATGTCTCAGCGAGGTGTAAGCCCCGAGGCACGGGGCGTAAGCCCCATAGGTAATTAATTTTTAATATTTTATAAAATAATATAATTACAGTAAATATTTATAAACAGGTAAAATTGCATAAGAATTAAAAAAAATTATATATGTATGTGTGCGCGGGCGCGCATATAGTTAAAACAATATATTATACACTACTTAGAATCGCAAGTAACTTGAGTCGAAAAGAATAAAGTTTTCTACATGGAGGAACAAAAAGGATGACTAAATTGCAATTTGAACTTTGAACTTGCTGATACGAAGGAGAATAGAATTCTCTGTGTTTGTTAAAAAATCGAATAGTTGTTACTTTTGGGAGATATTAGCATACTAGCGGACAAGATAAAGAATTGGAAAAGACCGCGAATTAGGGCTTCAATAAAAAGGTCTTTAAATTTAATATATTCCAGTTCCTCTTTAAAACTATTGAGTAATTACCAAGTTGACTTTGGAGAATTTGAGTATCATATGAATGACTTAATCAATATTTTTTTTTAATTTGAAAAAGTCTCTAGGGCTTACGCCACATTAAAAAATGCGCCATGAACGCCCGGATGTACGTCTCTTGAGACTTTCGCTCACACCATCGCCTCGGGGCTAGGGCTCGCCCCGAAAATGCCTTTTAAAACACTGATACTAACTATTGTGATGGTAAAAATAAGTACAATGATATCGTTTATAATTTAAACTCTTCTTATTACAAAATATTTTGCAAAAAAAAAAAACGAGTGTTGTCAATTACTCCCTCCGTTCTAGTTTATGTGAACTTATTTTCTTTTTGGTCCGTTCTAGAAAAAATGATTCATTTCTAAATTTGGTAACAATTTAGCTTAAACTTACAATTCTACCATTAATGAGAAGCTTTTATAACCACACAAACACTCTGGACTCTTTTTTGCTTTATTTAGGACCATAAATTTTAAAAGTCTTTATTTTTCCTTAAACTTCGTGCACAGTCAAACAGTTTCACGTAAATTTGAACGGTGGGAGTATAAAATATTTACCAAAATTGCTGCATTCACTTTCACAGAGATCTACCATTAAAAGGTTTTTATCTCTTTGAAAATTAATCTCACAATAATAAATCTCAAAGTCAAACAAGTTTGATCACTTCTCATCGTGTGTGTCGACGATTTCCACTTTGGCCTCTCCCATCTCTCCTCCACTCCATCCCACGCGCCTAGCCCCTCACCCCCACCCTCCTTCAACCCCCCAAAATAATTTTCCATATATATATGTACACAACCATAGTATTGTTCAAACATGTTTGACTTGCTACAGCTCTCATAAATTGCAGCTTTCCACATTCATCAAAGAAACCTCGTTCTTCATTCATAACATTTTGCCAATCCAAGAATCTCTCTTTATTGCTTCCTTAATCCTCTTCGTTACTTCTCCCTATAAGAAAATAGACGGTCAACAGAAAACAATACCTCCGACTTTTATAAGTCGCACCCATTTAAAAAAATTCGTAGCAAGAACTAAAATCTCCTTCAACAATGGCATTTACTAGTTCTTGAAATTCTTTTCTATTAACCTATCATATTACTTTCTTAAAAGAAAAATTAAAGCCATATTTTGTGTGATAAAAATTTTGAGCTATGAAGAAAGTGAAAGGTTTCAAGCTTGGACGGAAGCTGGTGAGAGTTTTCAGCTGCTTTATTTACAGCAGAACAAAGGGAAGAGTTGGACCCAAGCGGCTGGGATCACAGGGATGTGGTAGCAGAGCCATTTCAAAGCTATGCAAATTAGGACGTATTCTGAAGCAGGGAGCAAAAGGTCTCTGCTTTCCAAGACCCAATTCGGGTTACATCCGGGTCGGTCAAGATCCGGTAGAGCCGAAGCAGGTGACCGTACCAAAAGGACATTTAGCTGTGTATGTGGGTGACAAGAAAGAAGACACGTGTAGAATAGTGGTGCCTGTGATATATTTTAATCACCCTTTGTTTTCTGATTTGTTGAGGGAAGCAGAAATGATATATGGGTATAATCATTCGGGTGGGATCCAAATCCCTTGTCGAATATCCGAATTTGAAAACGTTAAATCAAGAATCGCCGCCACAGGCGGTGGTGAAAACTGCCGTGTAGAGCGGAGCTGGAGGTGCACATACTGATTTAGGCTACGGAACAACCCCCTACCTTCGACTATTTTTCGCGACGAAAAAAGGACACGATTGATGTGTTGGGGAGGTTTAGTTTATGTTACTTCTATACTTAAACTTGAGGGCAAAAGAAAAGACTTTTTTACTATTGAAAAGTTTGTAGTGATGTCAAATATTTCGGGTGTGAAGGATTTATTTGTATTAATTCATGTAAACCTTCGAGCTCAGTTTTCAAATGCATATTAGTTTATAGATACACATTCATAAATTGGTAGAAGCTTTTCGTACTTTATTTTCGTACACATTCATTATTTATTCCAACTGAATTAAAAGTACTAAGAGAAACGGTAGTAAAAAGTATTAATTAAATCACCGTTAACAATTTCTATATCAGTTGCCTCGATTAAAAAAGTTTTTCAAAACTTAATCAATAAAGTTCAATATAATAACACAAGAGAGATCAACAAATTGGTTAGACATTGGCATTAATTAAAACCGATTATAACTTCTTTAGATTTCGATAAATTATAAGAGTTAAAAAAATTAAAAAAGCCTCACTTGTTATTTTTTCGTTAGCCCCATATTATGTCGAGCCTCCCCTGATTAGCAGGCTAGTGCGGTCGCGGTGGGCTGTTATCCAGTGTTCCTTTGCCCTTTTCTTGCTTATTTTCGTTTGGGTTCTTCTCGATTTGCCTTATATCCACGTTATTGACTCCAAAACACTCCATAGTATCTTCCTAACTTGGATTAGTTCCTGCAAAGCATAAAAACACTAATTAGAGCATTTTGTTATCATTGTGCACTTAAAACAACAATAAAGTATGGTTCATTTAGAGTGTGAATAGCCTCTACATCGCGTAATATAGCCTACTATCAAGACTCCACACTTAAACCGTTGCTAGGACTCTAGCAACAAAATCACACTCTATAGACCTAATCGTCACTGGGTAACTTCCCTACTCCTCATACCAAGAATAATTTACATAGGTAGACTACTTCAGCGTGACATCCTAGCCTCAAGATTAGACTAATTTCTAGCCACGCAACGTCCCTAACCGGCTCTCCTACTCTCAGTCAGAGGCCCAGACTTACCTTCCCTTCATGAATCATGTGCCTACTCACTACAAAAGAGACTTGTGTCATTTACAATTCACACACTGAGGAACTCAAACATATAATATTTCACTCACCCTCATAAACAAATTCTTATGCCACAAACAATGCACCATAGGCTTTTCCGTAGTGTAATACTCGGCTAATCGAGCTCATTTGGTCTAGAAGCAAGCAGGACTTTATTTGGTTGTAATATTGGCTGAGGGACGGGTAGGATACATATGGGTATAGTGACTACACCTCCCTAAGCACTTCACTACATTGTTTGCTTTTAATCTCTTAACTTTGTCAAAGCTTCATTCCACCATTACATTATTGTGTTAGACCCTTATTCTTTTAAGCACACTTTTTTTTCTTTTAATCGCCACCACCAATTCGATTTTTTTTTTCTTCAGGTGGCCTCTAATATTGCTTATCAAGCAGTGCACTTTTTCTTTTCATGTCTCCTTAGTTCCACTCAAAAGTCCAACCAACCACCCCACACTTATGATTTTCCATATCCACTACAATTCGAGTGCTTCTAAGAGGTGATAGGGTTAAAAAAGATAGGCTATTCAAACTTGGGTCAGGCGTGTATTGTGGTTGCCAAGGAAAACAAGCTTATAGGCTCAACGGGGTTAACTAAGGTATATATAATCTGGTGGGAACAAGCATACATAGAAAGGTTAAGCAAAGAAACGCCTATATCATTTTCCAGACCAAACAAGACTACTATTTCACTTTACACACACACAAGGCAAGTTCTAGGCATTGAATGTTAACACAGAATACACAAAGCTTCACTCACACATGGAACATGACTCAATTCATTTAGGATCATCGGACACTCTGCTCAAGTACTCAAACCAATCAAGAACACGCAATTTAAGGCCTTACTGCTAGAGTCAACTAATGAGCCTAAGTGTCACACTAAAGCAATCTCTATTCAAGGTGCCATGGAGTTAAGGGACCATATTTCCATTTTTGTTTATCACCCAAGACTTCCTATACTAAAATAAAAAACTAACTACACCTGGTTCAAGTGGAAACCCTTAGAAAAGAATCGCGGTATAAAGAAAAACCAAGGGGGAGTTGATACACTACCTACAAAAGAAAATCTTTTTGTGTTTTTGTTTATTCGACTTAAGTCTCTCAAGAGACCCGTCGCGAGGTGTCTGCCTTCGGGCCAAGTCGAAAATAGTTAATAGATAACAAAAATATCAAACAAGCCAAAATACCAAAAATTGATACAAATGTACACAACAACAAACAACAAATATCCCCCACCCCACACTTAAAGAATTGTCATGTCCTCATGTCATATAAAATAAAACAAAGTGAGGTAAGGGGACTTCCCTGGTGTTCAGTCCTGATCAGAGATGGTGCCAGGATCGAGATGACAAGCTCGTCCTATCACGCGAAGCCAACCCATGATCTTCTTTTCTGACTAAGCATTCCGAGTGGCCAGAGCGTCAACTCTAGCAGTCAGGTCATCGACCAAAGTGCGTAAGCCAGCCAAATCTTGCTCCACGGCTGACAACCGGGTACTCCGACGGGCCTGAGATGGACCCGCCTCATCAGGAACTTGCACTGGTGGGGCTGCAGCATGCATATCCGCATCATCATCCTCCACATCAATTGACACAGGCTGCTCCTTCCCAACTATGATTTTACTAGCCCTGAAAGGGGCTTTCAATGCTAATTTCCCATCTACGATGGGTTTTTCGGGAACATATGCAGCACGACACAATCTGGTGACCAGTGAAGGGAAGTAGAACCCTTTGCCTATCTCCGGGGATCGAATGAACATCTCATCATCAATTATCCGGGCCACATCAAAATCATGATGGTTGACCAAACACCAAATCACTGCTGCTCTAGGCGCATTAATATCTGTGGTGTTGCTGGAGGGTAGCAATCGGTTGTTGATGATCGTTAGACATCACTTAGCTTCCCAAGTGAGGGATTGGGAGTTCAGATTTATTCTTGGATTTATCCAGATGGGGTCCCGGCCCCCCAGACAGATTGTTCGACACATTACGTTCCACGTAACAGGTGGCCTCTAATAATCCTGGTAGTAGTCTACCTCTCCGGTGAAGACCGACAACTTCAAGAGATGCATTCACTGAGGTCCTTCGGATCGTGACCACCCTATCAACATGTTCCGGACAATTCGCATAAAATTCCCGGACCATCAGGACATTTGCTTCCTCAGGCGTATCAAAGAAGACATCCAGCTGACGTCTCCTCAATTCCTCATAGATCTGAGGACATTCAACTTGCAGGACGTTCATGTCAATGGGCACTTCATGCACCATATTCCCGGCGGCCTTTGCGGTGAACCTATCATGCGCCTCCTTTGAGACAAACCTGTTGTTGTCAAACTGGCTCGCACTAGCCGGGGCTCGAGCCCTGGATGAACCTCCTGGCCCACTGGCGGAGGAACCTGTGGCCCATATTTTCCTGGACTGATGCATTGCACCTGACAAAACAAGGTTTATTATTAGTGAGGGTTGGATTTGTGTGACCCCCAGGTGGTTACTCAGACTTCGCCACCATTATGGTCACATTACCAATTATAGCTCAATGGAGCAATTTTACAAGCACCTGATGTGCATAGAACTAGAAATTCATACATTAGCCCATAGAAGTACAAACCCTCCCCCAATTCAATCACAATCACTATACCAACATCACCCTACCACCATAACTTTCACACAACAACACAATGTTCGTCTACCATGTTTGACACCAAGTTAATCTAAAAAGAAGAAAATTCTAACCTACAACATGGTAATGATCTACAATTAAAGTACAATAAGAAAAAGAAAATAAAAACTAAGAGAGAAGAGAGAAGAGAAACTTAGAATAATAGAGAGGAGCGTTGGAAGTTGGGGGGGGGGGGGGTGATGGGAAAGAGGTTGGGGGGTGGGGTGGTTCTTTTTGAACCTCTTCTTTGTTAATTGGAG
>ML241592.1:8162-30115 GCA_005239495.1 Nicotiana undulata | reverse complement strand
TGAGAGAAGAGAGTTGGGTGTTTGGGGGTGGAAGAATGAGAGAAGGAGGGGAGAAAAATAGGGAGAGCGGTTGGGGAATTAGTGAAGGGGAAGGGGTTTGGGAGACTTAGGGAACGTGTGAGAGTGGGTAGGGTTGGGATTTTTAGAAGAAGGGGGGGGGGGGAAGAAAAAGAAAATAAATAAATAAATAAAAAACTTACTTGGGCGTGGGCAGTGGGAGCGTATTCCACCGCGGTGGCAGTGAAGAAGGAAGTCACAAAACAAAATATATGTTATTCTCCGCGGTTGGCCGCGGTGAGTCAAAAACAGTAAACCTGTTATTCTCCGCGGTTGGCCACGATCGCGGTGACGTTGTTCCAAATTTTCTTTGTTTTTATCACCTTTTTACCTCTCCGGGGTTGTGTCATGACCCCGTCTTCTCCCAATATGCACCAATTTCACCCTGTACACTAGTAAGTGGGTTAATATCATACACATCAAGTACAACAACAACACAAAAGAGAAGACAAAAGAAAAAAATAGGTTGCCTCCCATGAAGCGCTTGATTTAACGTCGCGGCGTGACGAATACAACAATCAATGGGTTGCCTCCTATGAAGCGCCTGATTTAACGTCGCGGCACGACGCTGATGAGCGCATTATGGCTCGCTCGACCTCTGAGGCTCAGTCAGATGGATCACTGACACTTCCTTGACTTTATCCATGCCCACATATGGTTTCAGTATGTGCCCATTGACTCTAAATGTTTGAGAGTCTTTCTCTGAGGCAATCTCTATGGCACCTGAAGGGAGCACTTCGACCACCCGAAATGGTCCAGACCATCGTGACTTGAGTTTACTGAGAAATAGCCTTAATCTTGAATTATAAAGCAACACCATATCTCCGGGTTTGAAATTTCGCTCAACAATGTTCTTGTCGTGCAATCTCTTCATTCTCTCCTTGTATAACCTTGTGTTCTCGAAAGCAAGATATCAGAACTCATATAGCTCATGCAATTCTATGACTCTATTTGTTCCCGCAGCCTCAATTTCCAGATTTAGCTATTTCAATACCCACCACGCTATATGTTCTAGCTCCACTGGCAAGTGACATGTCTTTCCAAACACCAACTTGTATGGTGACATACCAATTGGTGTTTTTAAAGCGCTTCTATAGGCACAGAGTGTGTCATCTAACTTTTTCGCCCAATCAGTTCTTGTGGCATTCACAGTTTTGGTCAACACTCTTTATCTCTCTATTCGACACTTCAACCTGCCCACTGGTCTGAGGATGGTATGGGGTTTCCACCTTGTGGCATACATCGTACTTTGCCAGCAATTTCTCAAAGGCTCGATTGCAGAAGTGAGTGCCTCCGTCATTGATTATGGCTCTCAAGATCCCGAAACGGGTGAATATATTCTTCTTCAAAAACCCAATCACTACCCTTGCATCATTGGTGGGAAGTAATACAACTTCCACCCATTTGGACACATAATCCACAACAACAAGTATGTACTTATTGCAATAGGAGCTAACGAAGGGGCCAATGAAGTCTATCCCCCATACATCGAACACTTCAACTTCTTGAATTGGGTTCATGGGCATCTCATGGCGACGGGAGATG
Source organism: Nicotiana undulata (assembly GCA_005239495.1). Classification (NCBI taxonomy): domain Eukaryota; kingdom Viridiplantae; phylum Streptophyta; class Magnoliopsida; order Solanales; family Solanaceae; genus Nicotiana; species Nicotiana undulata. Next base: position 28,513 of record ML241592.1, on the reverse strand, counting down.
TTCCCGATTCGCTGACATTCATCACATCCCTTCACCCATAGATGTGCATCCTTAAACACAGTTGGCTAGTAGAACCCCACTTCTAGCACTTTCGCTGCCGTCCTGACTCCTCCAAAATGTCCGCCATACACCGATGTGTGACATGCCTTTAAAACAGAAGATTGATCTATCTCGGGGACACACCTCCGAATCATATTGTCAACACAGATTCGAAACAGATAAGGTTCATCCCAGTAATACATGCGGCAATAGCGGTAAAACTTTTTCTTTTGCACAGAGGAAAGGTCATAGGGAACTATACCGCTTTTCAAGTAATTTGCAATGTCTGCATACCATGGCACCTCCTCAAGGCTTGTGGCGAGTAGCTGCTCGTCTGGAAAGGTTTCCATAATATCCTCTACCTCAACAGATTTTTTCGCTCCTTCCAGTCGCGATAAGTGATCAGCAACTTGGTTTTTCGTGCCCTTACGGTCACGAATTTCCAAGTCGAACTCCTGCAGGAGCAGCACCCAACGAATCAGGCGCGATTTTGACTCTTTATTTTCAGTTAAGTACTTTAGAGCATCATGATCAGTATATACAATTACCTTTGAGCCAATCAAGTACGATCTGAACTTGTCAAATGCGAACACCACAACCAACATCTTGATTTAAGTCACAATGTACTTCAACTGGGCTCCACTCAACGTTCTACTTGCATAGTAAATTGGGTGCATTATCTTGTCTTTCCGCTGTCCTAACACTGCTCCCAATGCATAGTCACTTGTGTCACACATTAGCTCGAATGGTTTCTCCCAATCGGGGGCAACAATGATAGGCGCTAAGACTAGCCTCTGCTTCAACTCCTCGAATGCTACCATGCAATCATCAGAAAACACGATAAGGTGATCTTTTTCTAACAACTTAAACAAAGGGTTGGCAATTTTTGAGAAGTCTTTTATGAATCTCCGGTAAAAACCGGCATGCCCGAGGAATCTCCTAATTGCTTTAACTGATGATAGTGGTGGAATCTTTGCTATTACATCAACTTTTTCACGATCAACCTTGATGCCCTTGCTTGATACTAGGTGCCCCAAGACTATACCTTCTTGTACCATGAAATGGCACTTTTCCCAATTAAGTACCAGGTTAGTCTCAATGCACCTTTTCAACACTCTGGTCAGATTTGTAAGGCACTCATCGGATGAGTTTCCCACCACTGAGAAATCATCCATGAACACCTCCATTATGTCTTCGACCATGTCTGTGAATATGGCCATCATGCACCTTTGGAATGTGGCAGGTGCGTGGCGTAGGCCAAAGGGCATCCTCCGAAAGGCAAAAATCCCATAAGGGCATGTGAACGAGGTCTTCTCTCTATCCTCTGGTGCAATGGAGATCTGATTGTACCCCTAGTACCCATCTAGAAAACAGAAGTGGGACCTCCTTGCCAGTCTATCGAGCATCTGATCCATGAAGGGAAGTGGAAAGTGGTCTTTCCGGGTGGCCAAGTTTAATTTCCTACAATCCATACAAATTCTCCAGCTTGTGACAGTTCGTGTAGAGATCAGATCATTGTTATCATTTTTCACCACCGTCTTACCACCTTTCTTAGGAACACATTGCACTGGGCTAACCCAGTTGCTGTCAGAGATAAGGAAGATGATTCCCGCATCTAACCACTTAATGATCTCCTTCTTCACCACTTCCTTCATATTGGGTTTCAACCTTCTTTGGCGTACTCTGGAAGGTTTGTGCCCATTTTCTAGTAGAATCTTATGCATGCAAAATGCCGGGTTAATCCCCTTAATGTATGCCATGGTCCACCCAATGGAAGTCTTGCACTCCGTGAGTACCTGCAAAAGCTGTTGTGCCTGCACATCTAACAAACTAGATGCGATAATAGCTGGTAATGTGGAGTTAGGTCCTAATAACACATACCTCAGATGGGCGGGCAGTGACTTCAACTCCAACTTTGATGGTTCTTCTATGGATGGCTTGGCTGGCGGAGTTTCCCTTTTCTCTAAGTGCAGGGGCTCATATTCAAGTGTTCTCTTCCAAAAAACCCTGCCCTTAAGGTCAAGCACCCATTCCGCCAATTCTTCACCATTCACCTCATCTAAATTCATAAGACAAGCATCTAGAGGATCCGCAATATTCAAGGTCCATCATCCTCTTCCAGGATTACATCCACGACATCAATTAAAGAGCAATTGGCAAATTCACTTGGTCGCTTCATAGATCTTTGCACGTTGAATGTTATTTCCTCATCATTTAACCTCATCTTGAGCTCTCCAGTTTCACAGTCAATTAGAGCTCGCCCCGTAGCCAAGAACGAACTTCCCAAAATTATGGGAATTTCGTCATCCATTCTACAATCCAGAATCACAAAATCTGCAGGGAACACAAATTTCCCTACCTGCACCAACACGTCATCAAGAATACCTGAGGGCCTTTTCACAGTCCTGTCGGCCAGCTGCAACAACATCGATGTGGGTCTAGCTCTTCAATCCCCAACCTTTTGTAGATAGCCAGGGGCATAAGATTTATGCTGGCCCCCAAATCACAGAGTGCTTTGGCAAAAGAAAAGTTACCTATAGTGCAGGGAATTGTGAAACTCCCTAGATCAGACAACTTTTCAGCAACTGGTCTAGTTACAACAACACTGCATGTCTATGTTAGAGTCAGTGTGGCCAAGTCTTGGAAGTCAAATTTTCGGTACATCAAGTCCTTCATCATTTTTGCATAACCACGCATCTCCTAAAGCATCAATCAATGGAATATTTACCTGAATTTGTTTCAACATTTCCAAGAACTTCTTGTATTGCTCATCTTTTGGGTACTTGGCCAGCCTCTATGGGAATGGTGTTGGAGGTCTCTTCTTCCCAGTGATTTGGGCTTTCTCTTTGTTAGACACTACCTCTACTACCGGTTCCTGTGCCATCTCAGCTTCTTTCTCCGCCTCAATCTGTGTGTTGGTTTCTTTCTGGGCAGGCTGCATTGTCACCTCGGTCAGTCTTGTTGAATCATCTAGTTCAATGGGCACAGGTACAAGTGTCTCATCAAGTCTACTTTCTCGAGCCCTCTTTTGCTCCAAGTCTAGGTCTCTGCCGTTATGTTAACTCACTGCCATCAGTTGCTTTGGGCCCTAATCTTTTGGATTTACCTGAGTGTCTGCATGTAATGTCCCATGAGGACGATTATTCAATGACATCGAAATCTGACCCATTTGCACTTCAATATTCTTTATGAGTGACTCATGTGCATCTACTATTTTGCTCATTTTTGCATTCGACCGAATAACCTGATGCATCATTGCCTCGAGTCTAGCAAACCCATCTTCCTGTCTCTCATTATATTGTTGTTGAGGTGGATGATAACTCTGTTGCTGATCCTGGTTATTGTAACCTTGTGGACTTTTATAAGGCGCCATATTACCGTGAGGTCGTATGGCTCCCATATTTCCATTATTATGTTGTTACTGGACTGGCCTGTATGGCTGATTCTGCTGGCCCCAATTCTGACCACCCTGTCTTTGTCCCCCATAGTTGGATACATAATTCATTTTCTCAGGATAGTGTTGGTGATCACCCTCAATATTCCACTGACTACCAAGTGGCTGACTAATTCAAGATGTGCATAAGCCTCCATTGGTTGTATTAACTATGTGCACCTGCTACTTATGACCTGACTCTTCCACCTTTTTGGTGAGGATGGTCATTTGTGTCATTAATGTGGCCATATTTTCAGCAAGAGTGTTGGTTGGATCTAAAGCCATTGAGTGGACTATTGGAGTGATGGGTGCGTTTCTGGTTGTCCATCCCGAATTTTGTGCCATCTTATCGAGCAGGACCTGGCTTTCTCTCCATGTTTTGCTCAAGAATGCTCCACCATCTGAAGCATCAACATTAGCCTTCACGCTATCTTCCAGACCCATGTAAAACCTCTACCCCAACATCTGCTCAAGAATACCATGGTGCAGACATATAACAAACATCCCCTTGAATCGTTCCCACGTTCCTTGTAATGTTTCAGTTGGTTTCTGTCTGAAACTCAAGATTTCATCAATTTGCTGAGCAGTCTTGTTGGGTGGATGAAACTTGTTCACAAATTGCTTGACTAACTCCTCCAAAGTAGTGATGGAGTTAATAAGGAGTGAATTTAGCCAAGTCTGGGCTGCTCATGTCACAGAGAATGGAAACAACACCAACTTTATTGCTTCCTGAGTCACGTTGTGCTGTCTTTGTGTTTTGCAGATTGACAGGAAATTCTTCAAATGTTGTTGAGGATCTTCAATGTATGACCCCGAGAATAGTCCTTTGTTTTGTAACAAGTGCAACATATTGTTTGTGATTTGAAACGATTCAGCCTGTATCTGCGGGACTACTATCGTTGTGGCCAAACTATCTGCAGTGGGTTGTGCCAAGTCATATAGAGCAGCCTCTGGCACAAGAGGCTCCACTACCTGCGCATTTGGGTCTTCCACGTTATCCCCATTATTTCTGTTATTCACCAGCTCTGCCAAGTCTGGTTCAGGTTGTTCAGTTGAGTGTTGTTGTTTTCTTTTCCGGTTGGCCCGATTCAAGTCCTTGAAAACTTTCTCGGGATCTGATAATGCTTCAAACACTTCACCAGTTCTCGATGAGTTTCTAGGCATGCACCTGTACAACTAAGTTAGCAAGCGTTAAAGTTTCAATGTATTGATTGAAAGTGAAGAAAATTGACTACACTAAGAATTTTTGTATTTCTTTCAACTGTAATTGACAACACTGTTAATTCTCCGGCAACAGCGCCAAAATTTGATCTTGCCCAGTTATGCCTTATAAAAAGGACTAAGCGGTCGTTGCAAATATAATATGGGTATTTAGCCCAGAGTCGAATCCCACAGAGAATTAACCTATCAATCACTACTTTCAGACTCACTTAATTCTACGTAATCAACTCCCAAGATGTTTTGAATGACAATTGGTTGTGTTTCTACTAACTATTACTGAATGAAACTATTTAACCTAAGAGTTAACTATGAATGAGTTGTAAACAATAAAGAGAAGGATCTAAGGTTATAATTTCCCCTATTGATGGAATCCCTTCCTATTATGTTTCATATAGATTTTCCTAATCTTCTCTATCGATCATGAGCACTCTTACTACTGTAAATCTCTCCCGAGTAATTACGATAATTTACTAGACATACTCTCCCGAGTTACGCTAGCTGGCTTTTATTACAGCTCACTTAGGTCGCACACAAGGTTTCGTTATCCCTAATCCCACTTTTAAACCCTTGGTTATTGATTCCTCACATATGTCAGGAGTGATGTTGTTCAACAACTACTACCTAAATATGCACTATCTCCCGAGTAATACATACTAAATAGGCACAGTTAATTGAGAATCCTTTCAATTAACTACAACAAGAACGTAGTTGAACAAATAGAGATTAACTTGGCAAAACTATATTATCATAACAAGAAGTTCATCCCTCAATAGGTTCCATCAAAACCCTAGACTAAATAATTAGCTACTCATACTAGAACACAATAAAACGATAAAATAATTCATAATTCACAAACTAATGATAAAAGATGAAGAATAGAAAAACTCTAATTGTATCTTGGTCTTCTCACACTTGTTCTTGCCTCCAAAGTGAGTCTAAAACCAGCTTAAAACTGACTTGGACGAGTTTAAGGGGTTTAAATAGGGTTAGGACAAGTTTTCCTGTTTTTACACTTAGGTCCCTGGATTTTCTGGCGTTGCACAGATCGACCGCGGCCACGGTTGAACGCAGCGCGACCGTCAGGGCGGATTTAGGGGGGCAGAAGGGGGTTCACCCGAACCCCCTTTGCCGAAAAATTACACTGTATATATAAGGCAAAATCTATTTTTTACCTCTGTATATTAAGTTTTGAACCCCCTTAACACAACTCAGAATTGTAGTTTAGTGGTCAAGGAGGTTCAAAACCTTCATAAGGTTATATGTTCAATTCCCACTAGCTACAATTATTTTTGAACCCCCTTCATGAAGATCCTGCCTCCGCCACTGGCGACCGCTGTGAGTTGCACATATTCTGCCTCGTCTTTTGGCCCACCGCGATTGTCCAGTCTTCCTTTGCCTTTTTCTTGCTTATTTTCGTTTGGTTTCTTCTCCATTGGCCTTATATTCACGTTATTAACTCCAAAATATTCCATAGTATCTTCCTAACTTGGATTAGTTCCTGCAAAGCATAAAAACACTAATTAGAGCATTTTATTATCATTGTGCACTTAAAACAACAATAAAGTATGGTTCATTTAGAGTGTGAATAACCACTACATAAGCGTAATATAGCCTATTATCATGTACCTTTGCCGTGTCTTCAATTTCCCTTTGTGATTTCAGAATTTTAAAAAATGACACGGTGTCTGATCAGAGATGTCGTCGACTTTTCGTAAAGATGATTATTCAAATACTCCTATGTACATTCCTTTTAGAACTAGTTGATCGTCTTATCAAGTAACATGAGAGCAAGGCGTCACTTAAACAATGGACAAGCTGAAGGGGATAAAAGTGGCAATGTTCTAGTGTCAGCTGTAATGTCAAAGTCTGTGATGTATACCCAAGTGCCTTAAAAAATTGCATGTAATGGGAAAGACAAATTGGCAAATTGGGAGAACTTAATAGACATTGACTTGTTTGCTTGTCGATTCTATCAAAGATTAACTATCAATTGTTTGAAGTTTGAACTACATATGCACCTGAACCTATGTTTTAAAAAAACATTTCGAAACAAAAAGTTGTTCATTTTGATGTAAACTTCTCAATATTGTATATTTTTAACAGATTATGAGCTCAACCACAACTCGTAATAGGTGTGACATTTGATATCAGAATCATCGATTCATCTATACAATAATTTTGTTCTAATCTATACATTAATACAAACCAATTTTTGCACCTTGGGGTTTATATATATATATATAAAGAGAGAGCTGGCTAGTTTATTGGCAACTAAGAGGCGCTCGTGTGTTGGAATTTCGAAATATTCAAATAATATTCTTCAATTCTAGAATGACGATAAAATTGTACATGTGGAATGACATTGCAAGTTTGCAGATCGCTGCATGCTGATGGCAAGACAAGTTTGCGAATTTCAGAACCCAACTGTCTAATTTAGCTCGTCTACCCTAGCTATTTTGTCGTAATAAAATTGCTTCATAGGACATCAATTATGTTTGTTTTTTTGGGGTAAAATTTAGGCTTTATAAATTTTGGTAAATAGAAACAAGGAACACCACCTTAATGTGTTTATGGATCACAACATAATCTGGACCATACAAGATCTGAATCTATTGAGTATGGAGGTCAATGTTATGTTCTTTTAGCCTAGTGTGGCTGAAATTTAATATAGGTCGTAGACGTCCGACAAATTTTGATGTTTTATTAATTGTAAAGTTCAAAGACAAAGTTAAGATTCTTTTTCTCTTCTCACGGTTACAGGTTGTTTGGATGGTTGTTACGTACAGTTTCGTAATGTATCATATGTTACGTACCGTTTCGTTTGATGAATATAATGTTTAGATAGGTTATGTCGTTTGTCGTCATTTTACGATATCACACACCAACAATACGAAGAATAAACTTGCAATATTATAAAGAAAAATTATGATAGGGTATACAAAAAGGTAGTGTAAATGATAAAATAATATTTAATAGTAATGAAGGGTGAGATTGAGAGAAAACGACAAGATAATGATGCAACCACATCAAATTGGTCGTTACATAAAGTGACACATTTTGTCGTTACATAACGACGAATTTAACGATACAATACAATAAAATTTAAGTAACAATCAAACCAAACATCGTATTTAAAGTAACAATATGTATGTTACAATACAATAGGTAACAACCATTCAAACAAGTTGTTAATGACGGAATAAGACAAATCCACTTGAACAAAGGTCACCAAAATTTGAACCGAGTATTTGCTTTTAAGAAAATGATATTGTATAACCTCTTTCAAGATCATAATTTAAAAATTATACTTTTTTTTGTTTGTATATATATACACTACCGAATATAAATAATTTTGACAGCATGCTATTGAATTATATTAACCACAGATGGTTAATCAAGAATGGTGACACAACATTCACTGCCACAATGTACGTACATACAAGTGCTACCAACGATTGTGCCCGTTAATTGTTGTCTTGTCCTTTCTTTTCCCTTAGCTATTCTTTCAGAGGTACTTAGTTAGGTTATGTACTTCATTGGTCATCAGTTCAGTTACTGCCAATCTATTGCCTCTTCTCCTTACTCGCTTTATGTTATGTTTTGTGTCCAAAAAAGTTTGTTTCATTTTGACCCCATCCCTTCACCAAAAGGTCGAGGTAAAGTTTACTTCCTTTATTCGAAATAAATAAATAAATAAATAAACGTGGAAAAAATGTTACGGCAAATAGAAATATGTGAGAACTATGCCAAAATGAGATGCTGATATGTTAATGTGCTTGTAGATGGTGGCCACGTGGTGACCAATTATAAGTCTCCCATTTATGATTAATCTGAAATGGGAGATTCAATAATCTTTAGTGGTGCAGACTCTAGCATTCCATGTGAATTACCAACCAAATAATTTTTTGCTACATTTTATGCCCTTTTGTTATAATGCAGATCCTCAATTTTTTTAATATAAATAAATCTAATTGTGCATCAAAAAAATTGATCAAATGCATGCATTCTTTTCCTCTATACCTACAGCTAAACTATCATTGAATGAAGTTTTTGTCACTTAAAATCTGAATTCTATCACAATTTTCATGCTTACGAATATCATATGGTGCATAGTCAAAAATGGAATAATGCGCGCTTCATACCTAAAGGACTAGCACTAATATTTGAAAACCCAACCAATTGTTATTTGGCTATAATTTCTTACTTAATATATGTAAATTTTACCTTTAAAAACTACAAAATAAATTTTCAAATTGTCACTAAAATTGATTAAGTTGACCTTCGTTCTTCCAACAGTTGTTATATGGACGAGGGTGTATAAGTTCTTTATTGATTATAGATCAAATATCACTTAACCCGTCAATTTGGGATCCAAATTCGAGATAATTTGAGACATCTATTGTTAATGCATGATTATTGTGATGACCTTGTAATTAAAATTACTTCCAGCTCTAAAGTTTTTTTCTCTCGCCATTCGAATAGCTACTAATACACTCGTATGTGTTTATATATATATATATATATATATATATATAAAGTTATATATCTCTGTTTTTAATTTCAAAAACTCAGAGGGAATCCTCTTTGTTGCCATGTAGCTTTTTCTTTCCTCCACCTTTCTGGGAAAAAAAGTATCTCTTCTTCTTCGTTCTCAACGGATTGCGCAACATTTGCTTAAATATTTCCTTTCAATGGTAAAGTATAGTGTAGGCAAAGCCATATCGAGTCAAAGCATTCAAAAAAACTTGTTCAAAGCTGTGAAAGTTTCTTGGAAAGTCAGTTTATTGGAAAATAATTAGTGTAGTTGTCAGTTCCAATACTAAAATATCGTCAATACCCTAATTACGTGGCGAAGATGTATTAAAGAATCCATAACAACCTATATTTCAAAATAAGTGAGCCAAAATAATTTAGTTGATTAAAAACATGATAAATTTGCTACATTCACGGATATCTACCCTTTAAAAATTATAAAAATAAAGATATCACAAATAATGTGACCTTTCATATTTGTGTAAACAACAAAATCAAACTCTAACAGCCTAGAAGCTAGCATCATAACGACTATTCAGCTGACCACTCTTCTTCCTCGTCCCTCAAAACTATTTATTTTTCTCCGTAACATTAATAATGTTATCGAATATTATAGTGGATCTCTATAACTCCTAAAGAAATTACTCTCATTACTCTTCTTCATTAATCTCCCACTACTTCTTACCATTATGATTGTAACTCTCACACTTCCATAACCTCCTCCATGCTCTCAAATATTTAATGTCATGTTTAAGACATTCTTTTGTATACCTCTATGTAATACTATAAATAGAGGATGGAGTGATATTGTACACACTTGAATATATAGAAGAAATAAGATAGTTTTCTATTCCTTTCTACATTTCTTGTCTATTTTCTTGTTTCATATTATTACTTTAAGCTTAGTTTCTTAACACGTTATCATCACGAATTGCTATATTCTTCTTATATTTTCTATAAGAGATGAAAATCTTTCATGGGAGCTACAACATTGAATCAATTTGGTTGAGCCTATGAAAATCTGGGCATCTCGCATGCAATATCAATGTTACTTTTGCTTCTATTATACAGGGAGTATCATTTTTCAATTGCCATAAATTCTACAATTAACTTACTTTAGTATCTAAGACTTGGTCTAATTTGTCTTATTTAACAATTTAGTTTCATTTGTGCATATATATACATATGGAGTACCTGTTTTCGAGTTGAAAACAAGAGCATATTATGATGCCTTGATATCATCTCCCATATGTACTGCTCCGACAGTTTGCAAGCCAAGATTATGAAAATGTTAATTATGAGAAGGTTTCTAATTGATCTTTACAAAATATAATAAGAATTTAAATTTATGTCATGGTCAAAATAAATTTTGTATAACTAAGATAGTTTTATTCTCTATATTTGACCATGTGGTTGTTCGTGAAAAAGATCGATGTGAACTTTCATTAAAGTTCGAGCAAAAATAACTGATTATTATAAAGTAGTATATCATGAAAGGCTCAAGGGTGAGTCCACTTAGACTTATTATGCCATGGTATAAGGGTAAGACACTGGGTTCGAGTCCTGGTACACTATGATGATAACTGTTAGATTTGAGTCCCAACTCATTATGGCCTACCATGCCTTTATATAGGTAAGGCATTGGGTTTGAGTCCCAATGTACCATATTGATGATATAATAATGACTAAAGAAAAATAATATATTTTTCAAGAAAAGACATGAAGCTTGTCCCACTTGATTTGCTCCATTCTTGAAGTGAATGTGATAACGATGCATAATAAGTCTAAATGAAGACATGTGGTTGACCAATGAATGGGGGTGTGCCAAAGAGCAAAATAATATAGTCATCACTATGGTAAATGTAAAAAGGAGAACATTAAGGTTTCTCAAAATAATCCTTCAAAGGTGAAGGAATTGTTTATCAATATGGTCTGGAAATATGAGGCACACTCAGACGATTGTAGTCCATTTTTTAAAGAATGCGACTTGTGACAAGCGTTGCAGACTCGTTCTTGAAAGTGAATGTGAAACTATACATGTGATATAAATTATGCATAAGAATGTGCTCATGGATGGTTGGATAAATACTATAACTCATCTCTACTGGGAGGTTTGAGAGAAATAAAGATAATGAACATTATTGTATGGTTACATGACTATGCCATTGGTTGCTATATGTGGTACGCCAAAAATATTTTGCCATGTCCTATAAAAAGTTATTTAAAGCAAAATTAAGCAATAAATAATTTTGCTTGTGATGATTTTGACCATGATAATTACTATGAAACGATGTTCTCCGTAACAGAGCCATTCACCATATGGATGGTGTGACAAAAGATCTTGTAGTACAAAAGCAGTTAAGAGTTCCGGAAGACTTATTTGTTACTACCCGGATAAATGAAATTATTCATGACATTATAGTAAGTCTCAAAAGAAACTTTTTGAGTTTCAAACATATTAGCCAAAGTGGTTGGCATTTGAGACTATAAATGAAAGGAAGATTGAATATCTTCATATAACTATAATCATACCGGGTAAATATGAAAGGTTACCGACTTTTTTTTATGTGTACTACAGATGTATAAGCATGATGATGGAATCACTTGTCATAATAAATTAAATGTTTACTGAAACAAACATTAGTTGGCATGACCGGTTAGCCATCCCGGTTCAATTATGATGCGAAAATTGATTGAGAATTCACATTGGCATATATTGAAGAAATAAAAGATTCTTCAAGAATTTTCTTGTGTTGCTTATTCTAATGATGTACCAGTTAAGGTTGGGGTTGAATCCCTTGATTTATGGAATGAATAAAAGGTGATATATATATATGGGTCCAGTCACCTGCCATGTGGACCATTTTATTATTATATGATTTTAAAAGATGCATCTATTGTATGATCATATGTGCGTTTGTTGTCAACTTGCAGTGTGAATTTTGCAAGGTTGATTACTCAAGTTACTAGATCACAGTTTCAGAATATAAACTATGATAATTTATTTTGATATTGCTGTTTAAATCTAACTTGGTTTAGCAGAAATTATATGCCTCCAATTATAGCTAAACCATTGGTTATGAGATGGATTATTTAACATACAGCAACACTTGTACGCATCTAGCCAAGTTATGATAAATTCTCCCTATCACAATTGGTTCAGGGTCCGGAACCAAATAAGTTTTATCTAGAAATATAGATGTGCTATATGATTTAATTATTCCACCACAATGCACAAAGATGGGTTCCCAAAGAAAGTTGGGGATATGTGTTTGTGATCCCAGCATTAGGGGGAGAAAATTGGCAGCTGAAAAAGTAATCATGGAATGAATTTTTATGAGTATACCTAGATTCTCGTACAAGAAAATGTGAACTTGAAATTCAAGTGATAATTCATTTGTAAAATATTGCCAGGCGTATTTGCTGACCCCAAGCTAAATGTTATATTTCAGCTGCATATGCTCCAAATAGAATAAAGTCCATAATGGACATAATATATGGAACACATGAAGCGTAATAGACTAATCGGTTTCAAAGATAAAACTCCTTGAAGAATGAGATGAACAAATGATAAAGATGGTCATACTAAGGAGGCAAGTACTTTGTAATAGCACCATCACATAACACTTATAAGACCTCACGGAAGAGGTTCAGGTACCTGAAAATAATGAGATCTCGGTAAGTTATGTCTTTATTGTGTGATGATGGAACCGATGTAAAGGATCATCGATGATATTGTTGATATAATATAGCGCTCAATATTTTTAATAGTGATGAGGATCTTGAGCTCAAATGTGTCATGGGATTTGGACAGATAAATGATTGATCAGTGAAAAATACGCAATCAAGATTGACTTCACTTGAAAAATGTGAAGTTTTGGACTAATAGTCCCAACACCTGAAATAATAAAGCAATGAGGTGACACAAGATTTTATGTAAATGTCATGCCATGGATTATATGGAAACATGTTCCCTTGTGGTTGATACAGTTGCTTTCAGATTTTAGTCTGGCAATACCTGGTAAATTTGATATGCGTATATAAAAATTATTGAAGGATTTAAACTGTTCTGAAGCATAGTAAGGTTGTCAAGAAATTTATTAAATAAAACTTCAACAAATCCTTATGTGGATTAGAGCAAGCATGGCGAGCATGATTTATTTTTATGCCTGTTGCAATTGGTGCACTATATATCTTGCTAGAACCATGAGTATAACAATATGCTAGCGAGATCTAGTGTTATTCTTATATGAAGATATTGGAATACTATTAGCACTATATTGCAAAAGGAATTCTTGATATAGATTTATTTATTCTAACAAATATTGTCAAGGTTTTTGTTAATTATGTAGATGCAGAAATTTTCTGAAGATCGTTCTTTAAACAATCTATTTATATGTGGAGGTACAACCATATTTTTAATTCACAAGGTAGAAAATTGTTGATACGTGTTCAAGTCATGTCAATATACTAGCAATTGATAAAGCAAGTGACTCAACACACAACATATGTGTGACTTTTTCTTTGAGGAGAAGATTCCAATAATATTGAAGATGATGTTGTTTGCATAGCTCCATTGAAAGAAGGATATATCGAAGGAGACATAGTAAAGAAAAATTCCAGACGCATGATCTGTAACAGAATGGTGAAATTGATATTCAACAAATTCATTCATGTCATAATTTCGTTGATCTGTACACTAAGTCATTGTCAACCTTAATGTTGGAGAAGTTGAAATACAATATTGAAATGCATTGCTTTCAAGAAATAAAGTGATGTTTTCATCAAGGGGAGGCAAATACGCGTTGTACTCTTTTATTCCTTAGCACAGGTTTTGTCCCAATGGGTTTTCCTAGCAAGGTTTTTAACGAGGCAACATACAATGTGTATTACATGATATGTATACTCTTTTTACTTCACTAGAATTTTTTCCCAAAGAGTTTTTTTCTAGTAAGGTTTTAACGAGGAACATTATCTCGAGACATCTAAGGGGGAGTGTTATGAAATACTATAGTGAATGTCTATAACTCCTAAAGAAGTTACTGCCACTACTCTTCTCCATTAACCTCCCACTACATCTTACCATTATGATTGTAACTCACACACCTCCATAATCCTCCATGATCTTCCTCCATGATCTCAAATGTTTAATGTCATGTTTAAGACATTCTTTTGTATACCTCTATGTAATACTATAAATAGAGGATGAAGTGATATTGTACATACTTGAATATATAGAAGAAATAAGATAGTTCTCTCATCCTTTCTACATTTCTTGTCTATTTTCTTGTTTCATATTATTACTTTGAGATTAGTTTCTTAACAAATAAGTAATATATCTCAAATTCCAACAGTTTTTATCACTTCTCATTGTGAGTGTCGATTGAAAGTACAAGAGGGGGTGAATTGTCGATTATAAGATGGTTGATGTAACTTTACACCAACAACTTAGTCTCTATGTCACTTTTCCCTTCTTGATACAATGCCTCACCAGTCTTTATCTCTTTTTCTTCTCTCACTAATTACACATCAGATCTAAAAAGAAATACAATGTTTTTTTGGAGTAGAACAAAAAGAGTGATAATGGTTCGTTCAAAGAATACCTGCTTCAATCCTGGAACAGATGTATATATACTTCGTGAAGCCTTCTCGATTCATGATTGACGTGAGTCTTGAGAGATTACAAAACCCAATGGAGTTGATCCTTGAAACGAATCGTAAATTGATTCTTTTCAAGAATAAGGTCAAGTTTTTGTTGATCTTCCTTGACTTGTGGCCTTGACAAGCTTTTCTTCCGCTGGGAAGATCTTCCCGTTACTTGAGTGATTGATGATGGATCCCTAATTTCAGGCTTGAACGATCTCTGGTGTAGAGCTTTGCAATCTTGTTTTCATTTGATTTTGGGACCTTCCTTTAATAGCTTCTGTCAACCATCTATCAAATCATTGATTGATTCTTCTTTCTGTTTTTGCTGCTTCTTCCTTCTTCATCTCTAGTCATTGATATTTTTGCTTTTCTTTGCTTCTAAAGCTCCCGTTGATAGATTGTTTTCGTAGTCCATACTTGAATGATAGAGAATCCTGATTTCTTTATTTTATCCCTTGTCATCCTCCACTAAACGTGATATATTATTTTTTTTCATCATTGAAACTCATTTTTAATACCGACCGCTTTTCAAAGTAGTCATTCTGAACATGGGTAGGTTCTAAGTGATCGTGCAAAGTATGACTGCATTATAGTGGTTGTACTAGGCACGAGTAGATTCCAAATGGCCGTGCTGAGTACGGAAAGGTTCTAAGTGACCGTGCTGAACGTGGGTATATTTCAAGTAGTTGTCCAGAGCTTGAGTAGGTTCCAAGTGACAGTGCTGAGCACACATAGGTTCCAAGTAATATGAAGCATGCATATGTTCCAAATTTTGTGTTAATTAAGCATGGGTATATAGGTTTCGAGTAGTCGTGCTTAGTACGAGTAGGTTACAAGTGCCATTCTGAGCACGTGATAGGTACCAAGTAGTCATCCTAAGCACGGGTAGGTACAAAGTGTCGTGCTAAGCACAGGTAGGTTTCAAGTAGCCTTGTGCGTATGAGTAGGTTACAAGTGTCGTATTAAGCACGGGTAGGTACCAAGTGGCCATGATGTGCACGGGTTGGTTGGAAATGAGTATGTTGAGAACAGGGAGGTTCCAAGTATCGTGTTGAGAATGATAGGTCTGAAGTGTCAAATTGAATACGAGTAGGTTCCAAGTGGCGGTTCTAAGAACGGGTAAGTTTCAAGTGGTCGCGTTGAGCACTGACATGTTCTAAGTGGCGGCTGAGCATGGTTAGGTTCTAAGTATCCGTGGTGAGCACGGGTAGTTCTAAGTGGCCTTGTTTCCAAGTAGTTGTACTGAGCATGACCAAGTTCCAAGTGATCATGCTAATCATGGTTAGCTAGGTTCTAATTATTTGTACCAAGCACAGGTAGACGGGTAGGTTCCAAGTATCGTGCTAAACATGGGCAAATTCCAAGTAGCGGTGCTGAGTAGGAATAGGTTCCAAGTGTCGTGCTGAGCACGAATACTGAGTGATGATTTATACTGAGTGATTGAGGGAATGCCTGAGGGCATCTGTTCCGAGAAATGATTTTGGCCTGAGGGGCAGTTTCATAATGATTTTACTATGTTTTAGAACTATGATTTACTTCATTTTCAAACTGAGTTTTACTGAGGATTTCACTGGGATATAATGATATTTACTTGTTCTCAAAGGATTTTGGAACTGGTTTTTGAACTTATGAAATTGCTGAATACTATTTGGTGACTTGATGTTTTACTGGTTGTTGTAAAATGGTGTATCTATTGTGTGCTTTATATCTCTCAGACTGTGATTTCTTTTCATTACTACTGAGTTGGCGTACTCATAAAGACTCCCTGTTCTTCTGTGCACAGATTCATGTACTGATTTGGAGCAGTAGTTGCCTTGTTCGTTAGCAGCAGTCACAGGATTTCGAGGTAGTTGTCCAGCGTCCACATCTTCTCCATTTCCCTTCCTTATTTAGCTTTAGCATTTGATTCAGAGATATACATTATAGTGTTAGTGGAGTTAGATTTATTTATTCTTAGATGCTCATGACTATTGACTCCAGTTCTTGGGAGGCTGTTTAGGCTAATATGGGAATGCTAAGACATTAATTTCATTATTTACGCTATGGTTGCATGCTTATTATTAAATTGTGAACTCTTATAATTGAACAAAAGCGTAGTAAAGTGATGGTTGGCTAGCCTAGTTCCACGATAGGCGCCATCACGGCCTGTTAGGATTTTGGGTCGTGACAAGTTGGTATTAGAGCTCTAGGTTGCATAGGATTCAACGGTCATGAGCAGGTTTAGTAGAGTCTTGCGGATCGGTACAGAGACGCATGTACTTATCTTCGAGAGGCTGCAGAATTTTTAGGAAACATCTCTATTTTCTTGAACTCTTTCGTGACAATATATTGATTCTTGAAATCTAAACTTACGTTGTTTTATTCTCTCACAGATGGTGAGGACACGCAATATCGATCAGGGTGACCAGACTCCAGCCAGACCCACAAGGGGTCGAGGCCGTGGTAGAGGTAGGGGACCAACTCAGGAAGCAGCCGGGGTGGTACCACAGGATCCCCCTATCGTTCAAGATCAGGTTCCCGCGGTGTGTTCCAGTTTGGCTCAGGCAGTTGCTATGTCCACTACTATCACTGCAGCTCAGGACGAGAGAGGCAATCAGACTCCAGCTGCCCGGATAACTGAGCAGGTTGTACGGGGTATTCAGGCACCAGGAGCAGCCCTAGTTCAGCTGGTTGCTCCAGCTCAGGATTTTGTGGTTGCTGCTATGCATGAGGATGAGCATCGCAGGTTGGAGAGGTTCAACAGACTTAAGACTCCGACCTTCAGTGGCACAGAGGGTGAGGATGCCCAAGGTTTTCTTGATAAATGTCAGAAGATGCTTCGTACTACGGGTATTTTGTAGACCAGCGGAGTTTCATTTGCTACTTATCAGTTTGCTGGTGCTGCATTTACTTGGTGGGAATCATTCGAGAGGCGTAGGCCGGCTGATTCAGCACCTCTCACCTGGCAGCAGTTCTCCACGATCTTTTTGGAGAAATATGTTCCTCAGTCCCACAGAGAGGAGCAGCGCAGGCAGTTTGAGCAGCTGCGCCAGGTAGAATTATCAGTCACCCAGTACGAGATGAGGTTTTCTGAGTTAGCCAGACATGCGTCTTAGATTGTCCCTACTGACAGGGAGAGGATTAGGAGGTCTTACTTATCAGCTTCGGATCTTGATGACCAGAGAGAGTGTCTGGAGCTACATTTGAGCAGGTTGTTGACATTGCTCGGGACATCGAGTCGGTTCGTAGGCAAGGTCATGAAGAGAGGGAGGCTAAGAGGCCTCGGGGATCATGTAATTTCAGTGGTGCTCCTCTGAGAAGCAACATCAGCCTAATAGAGGTCGTTCATTTAGACCTCCACAGTCAGTTCGCCCAGCGTACAGTGGTGTATCGTCGGGGCAGGGTCCTCGCAATGCTCATTAGGGACGTTCATCTTTTAGTGCCCTTCCAGCTCAGAGCTCCACCCGAGCATCATCTTATTAGGGCTCTTCTATGCATGGTTCGTCTGGTGGTTATAAGAGGGGGGAGGTTCTCGTTCGTTTTCCCCAGCTATAGGTAATTGTTACGAGTGTGGAGAACTCGGACATGGGTGGAGGCAATGTCCCCGTCATTTTGGTAGTTCATCCCAGCAGAGGGTTCAGCCCTCGGCTTCAGCCCCAGTCATATCACCACCTACCCAGGCAGCCAGTGGTGGTGGTCGGGCAGCTAGAGGCCGTTCTAGAGGGGGGGTCGAGCAGGTGGAGGCCCGCCACGTATTTATGCACTTCCGGCTGGGCCTGATGTTATGGCTTCAGATGCGGTGATTACAGGTACTATTTCAGTTTGTCACAGTGACGCTTTGGCTTTATTTGACCCTGGTTCCNTTACTTATGTTCATGTTTCGACTCCGGTGGGTGATACTATTGTTGTGGACCGTGTGTATCGATCGTGTCTATCTATTGGGGGTCTGGAGACCCGAGTGGACCTGATATTACTCAGTATGGTCGATTTTGATGTAATTCTGGGCATGGACTGGTTATCCCCATGTCATGCTATTCTTGATTGTCACGCTAAGACCGTTACCTTAGATATGCCCGGAGTTCCGAGAGTTGAGTGGAGGGGGTCTGTAGATCATGTGCCTAGCAGAGTGATTTCTTATTTAAAGGCTCAGCGTATGGTTGAAAAAGGGTGTGAATCTTATCTTGCGCTTGTGGGGATGTTAGTAGTGAGACTCCGTCTATTGATTCTGTTCCTGTAGTCCGCGATTTTCCGAATGTATTTCCTGCAGACCTGCCAGGCATGCCACCTGATAGGGATATTGATTTTTGTATGGACCTGGTGCCAGATACTCATCCTATCGCTATTCCACCTTACTGTATGGCACCAGCAGAGCTGAAAGAATTAAAAGAACAGCTTCAGGAACTCTTAGATAAGGGGTTCATTCGGCCTAGTGTATCGCCTTGGGGTGCGCCGGTGTTGTTTGTGAAAAAGAAGGATGGTTCGATGCGCATGTGTATTTACTATAGACAGTTGAATAAGGTTACAGTGAAGAACCGTTATCCTTTGCCTCGTATTGATGACTTATTTGATCAGCTTCAGGGCGCTAAGGTATTCTCCAAGATTGACTTGAGGTAGGGGTATCATCAGTTAAAGATTCGGGATTCTTATATTCCGAAGACGGCTTTCAGGACCAGATACGGTCATTATGAATTTCTGGTTATGTCATTTGGGCTGACCAATGCCCCAGTAGCGTTCATGCAATTGATGAACAACGTATTTCATCCATACCTTGATACATTCGTTATTGTGTTCATTGATGACATCTTGGTTTATTCCCGTAGCCAGGAAGTGCATGCGCAACACTTGAGAATCATGTTGCAGAGATTGAGGGACGGAAGCTTTATGCAAAATTCTCTAAGTGTGAGTTTTGGCTTGGTTCAGTAGCTTTCTTGGGGCATGTGGTGTCTAGTGAAGGTATTCAAGTTGATCCGAAAAGGATTGAGGCGGTGCACAGTTGGCCTAGACCGTCTTCAGCTACTGAGATTCGAAGTTTCCTCGGTTTGGCGGGTTACTACCGTCGCTTTGTGGAAGGATTCTCTTCTATTGCTTCCCCTCTGACCCGATTGACACAGAAGGATGTTTTATTCAGATGGTCCGATGAATGTGAGGAGAGCTTTCAGAAGCTCAAGTCAGCATTGACCACAGCTCCGGTATTAGTGTTGCCTACTGGTTCGGTTTCTTACACGGTTTATTGTGATGCTTCTAGAGTTGGCTTGGGAGCGGTGTTGATACAGGACGGCAGGGTAATTGCATACGCGTCGAGACAGTTGAAGGTGCACGAGAAGAATTATCCAGTGCACGATCTTGAGTTAGCTTCCATTGTTCATGCCTTAAAGATTTGGCGGCATTATTTGTATGGAGTACAGTGTGAGATTTACGCCGATCATCGTAGCTTGCAGTATCTACTAAGGCAGAAGGACTTGAATTTGCGACAGAGGAGATGGTTGGAGCTTCTCAAGGA
>ML241590.1:0-11593 GCA_005239495.1 Nicotiana undulata | reverse complement strand
ATGCGAAAAGGAAATCATTTAGCAAATGAAATAAATAAACAATGATTGTTCAGCCTTGCTACCTCGGGACTCGTCGGGCCCTGACTGTTCTAATAGTCTAGTTCTTAAGAGACGTTCCTCTGCTCACGGACCGGATGGAAGGGAATTCCTCTCCCTCCTCCTAAAAAATGACGTAACAATCCATATCATCCTCCTCCAGGAATAGATTCTTCAATGCTGCCTGTGCTTCTTCTTCCTATAACCCCCATATAACATCGGCCTGCTGAAAAGTCTGCTCCAGATGCGGTATTGGCTGCTTCAATGGGTAATAAGGATCACGCCAGGGTGGCGACCAGTTCTTGAACTCTTCCCAAGTGTATTTGTATCCTAGCCCAAAAGTGGTGCCATGGCGCTTGAGCTGTATCGGTTTGGAGATCCCTTGGAGATTCTTGCCGAGTCCCTTACCCGGATCGTACCCTCTCCAGTTCATCATGCTTTCTATTTTTCTATCCCACCATTTGTCTTTGTCTATTGCATTGACCTGTTCAATGTGGTGGTATGTTTCTCCACCCAGCTTCCTTCTACCTTCGACCACCGGAATGGTTTGGTGACTGTAAATAGGATTTCTTTCATCTCCGTGGATGATTACTTATTGATGGTTCCATTAAAATTTCACTACCTGATGCAGCGTTGATGCCACGACCCCAACGACATGTATCAATGGTCATCCTAGTAACATGTTGTAGGACGCTGATATGTCTATTACCTGAAAAATCAACTTCGAACCATGTAGGGCCCATTTGCAAACAAAGGCTGATTTCACCGATGGTGGACCTCTGCGAACCGTCAAAAGCTTTTACATTCATCGACCCCTCTCTTATCTCGTACAACCCTTTACCCAATTTCTTGAGTGTTGTCAATGGACATATGTTGAGACTAGATCCCCCGTCGATCAGAATCCTGGTGATGAAGTAGTCCTGATATTGCACAGTGATGTGCAGTGCTTTGTTATGACCTAGCCCTTCAAGTGGTAGTTCGTCCTCGTGGAAAGTGATCTTATGGCTTTCCAGCACTTGATCCAACATATTGACCATTTCCCCACTGTGATGTTGTTTGGCACATATGCTTCGTTCAGCACTTTCATCAAAGCATTTCTATGTGCCTTTGAATTTTGCAGCAATGACAGAATGGATATCTGAGCTGGGGTTTTGTTCAACTGATCAATGATAGAGTATTTGTTGGCCTGTACCTTCCTCCAAAGGTCATATGGTCCTGTCTCTATGATGGGTGGCCTATTGGAAGCCTGTTTTCTTGATTCAGCCAAGTGTTCTGGTGTATAGACCCTGCCGGTCCTTGTCATTCCCTGTGCAACAATAGCTTCTTCGATCTTGACCTAGCCCTTCCTTCTTGCCTCGGCTACATAATCCCATGGTACGACATTGGTGTAGAAGGGTGGCATGGTTGACACCGCCACGTTGATTAGTGCATCTATCTTTACTTCGAACGGAACATGCGCCTTAGCTGTCGGCACAATCTCAACCTCAAATGGTGCAGGCGCATTCACAGATGGTATAACTTCGACCTCAAACGGCACAGATGCCTTTGCAGGTGCTGCTGCTTCAAACTCAAAAGGTATTGATGCAGCTATCTCAACATCTTCGGATGGCTGAATCTGGACTATGATAGGGTTAAGAGTAACCGCTGGCTTCTTTGGGTCATCGCCTTCTATGATCAACCCAATCGACCCCTCTGGGTCCCAATCTTCTTTTACCTCGATCATGTTGATTCCTCATCCCTTGTGGTCTGGGAGTGGATTGTTGCGGACATTGGGAGTGGATTCCTTTGCTATAATGACCTTATTATCAGTCAAAGACTGTATCTTATCTTTCAGCGAGCGACACCCCTCAATCGTGTGTCCCTTCATGCCGGAATGGTATGCACATATTTTATTTTGATTAACCCATTGAGAGGGATTCTCAGGGTTGGAAGCAGGGATGGGAGTGACATAACCAACGGCTTTTAGTTTTCTCATACAGTTGATCGATAGGTTCAGCAATGGCAGTGTATTGTTTATGAGGTCGGCGATCAAAATTGGGTCGAGGTCTAGGGAAATTTTGGCGAGCAGGGGGTGACTGATAGTGGAATGGTTGAGAGTTATAGGCATGGTAAATAGGAGCGGGCTGGGAATATCTAGGAGAAGTAGGCTGATAGGTGGGTGGTGGAGATGACTGATATGTTAGTGGAGGTGCTGACTGGTATGTGGGTGAATGTGTTGGCTGATATGTGAGTGGAGGTATTTGGTAGGTTTGATATTTCAGTGGGGATTTGGTTCTCTGTGAAACCATCACGTCTCCCACATCTCTCTTCTTGGACACACCGCTAGATTGTAGGGCCTTATTTGTAGCTTGCAAGGCCTCAAAGTTGGTGACTACACCGCTTTTAATTCCTTCCTATATTCTTTCACCCAGTTTGATAATATTAGAGAATTTATGGTTCTCAATTACCATCAACCGCTCATAATATTGTGGATCTTGGGATCGAACAAAGAACTTATTCATTTGTTCTTCGTCTAAGGCGGGCCTGACTTTAGCAGCTTCAGAGCTCCACCGAGTAGCATACTCGCGAAAAGTTTCTGTAAGCTTCTTCTTAAGATTCTGAATATAAAACATATCTGGCGCATTCTCCGTATTAAACTTGAACCGGTCCATGAAGTCTGATGCCATGCTCACCCAATTAGACCATTTCCTGGGGTCTTGGATGATGTACCAAGACAGAGCATCCCCGGTTAATCTCCTCATAAACAACTTCATTCGAATCTTTTCATCCTTTCCTACTCCAACTAGTTTATCACAATAGGTCCTCAGATGGACCCTCGGATCACCTGTACCATCGAACATCTCAAACTTAGGAGGTTTGTACCCCTCGGGCAGTTCGACATCGGGTTGTATGCAGAGGTCTTCATAGTTCAGCCCTTCAACTTCTTTGCTTCCCTCAACGCCTTGAATCCGGCTGGTCAGCTTCTTAAGTTTTTCAGCCAAATTCTTGATAAGCAAATCCTTTTCACTAGACTCAGGTGTGTATGAAATGGGTTGGGTGGAGTGCGACATAGTCTCCACGTAGATGGGGTTGTTGTGATGGCCTAGCGCCTGGGTGTAAAGGTGGTCCTTTGTGGAGTTTTGTGGCTCGAGGACGAGTAGTGGAGTATTTCTTGGAGTATGGCAAGCATTGTATTGTGGTGGAAGAGTTTGATTATTTGGTGGAGTGGTGTGGTGATAAGTTGCGGGATGATTCTGTTTGTTTGGGGTGTTTTGAAGAGGTATGGGATTTTGGGTGTTAGGATAGTTTACATCTGGCACACTGAGTGTGAAGGATAAGTTTGCCAAATTACGGACCTGCTCAAGCTCCCCTTGGAGATTCACCAACCTTTTCTCTAGCTGTGACATAGCCCCGTTCTAAACTTGATTACCCTGGCCGCCAGTGGCCTCTACCCGTTCTACTGGTGTTGTGTTGCCCAAATCTTCCATTTTTCCTTTGCCTTTGCTTCTTCCTTTGGGAGGACTAGGAGGAGGATAGGGTGGAGGGCCCCTGGATCTTGTGTAGTATGATAGTGATACCAGAGTGCACGAACCAACCTTTGGGGAGGGGAATAATAGAAAGAAAAAAAAAAAAAACAAAAACAAAAGGTGACCAAGTCAGTGAGGATTACGAAAAATATTGCGGTATTTAAACACATAGTGCGAGAAAATAAAGCGTGTCCTAATTTGGGAGCCTCGTGATGGCCGAGGTAGGTCTAGCGACAAATTGGTTTGGAGAACTTAAATGCCAGCATTCCTCATTTCATTAATGTAAAAATAGACAAATCAAAAATGATACTAAAATAATAAACAAGAAATAAAGTCACCAATGGCCATTGGCCTTATTACATTGATAAAGCGAAAAAAAAATACTATCCTACTTGGTCCTAGAAGGACCTTCCCAGACTCGACATCCTTGATTCCATCGAACAGGCTCCCCAGCTCGCGAAGTCCTAGCAGTAGATATGCTCTGGCCAGATGTCCACCTTCGTTCCCCTCAGCCTTTTGACAGTCTTAAACCCTCTTGATGATCTTACCCTTCAGCTCAACTATGCCTCGCTCCAAGTATTCCAGCTTTTTGTTGGAATGGACGGCCATGTCTTTCCATTCTTCAATCAATCTCTTGTTAGTTTTGTGTATCTCACGGTGCTCGCTCTCGCATTCACGGATCCTCTTGCGCAATTGATTATACTTGACCCGAGCCTCGACCCTCTCATCTATGATCATGTGGCCTCGGCTGAACCCGGGCTTGCCTAAACCATCCCAGTTGTCTTCTAACCACCCTGAGTAGAAAGGTGTACAACATGCGTGGTATCTGTCTGGTTCAATCGTGTCCTTTTCCATTATGATCTTACAGTGCCACATGTGTTGGGCTTGGCACTTGTGAGGAGTATCATCATCTTGAAAGTCGGCTCGGAAATGGCTCATCTTGTCGATCCTCGGTATAATCTGCTTTCTGCCCGCTTGTCTCATAATCTGGAGATGAACATAAGGATATGTTCCTCTTAAGCCAATTAGTACCAAGAATGGTGCATCCCTAGACCTGACAATGAACTCATATGTTGGAAACCACTCGGACATCCATTGTACCTGCTCCTTAGTCAGATTATCAAAGAACTCTACCCATTCTTTGGCAGTCTTGACATGAGCAAACCTGTCGAAAATATATGTCATTCGCTTTGGGTGATGGAAAGCGATGTGGTCTCCCCACTCCCTTCGCAGAAATTCTTGCCGGTACTGGCCCTTTTGTAGATGTTCTAAGAGCCAGAGTTGTAGTAACACGTTGAAACCTTCAAAGTGCTTAGATCCTTTTTGACAGTGTTCTAAGGCCCGATAAATGTCTTAAATGATCATAGGACGATGCTAAAGATCTGCCCGCCAATTCCTTCCATCAAAGTCTTGGTTACCATATCCAGCCTAGTGTGGATCCTTTCTTTCTTTGTTGGAAACACGATCAACCCCAGGAAGCAAACAATGAAGACAAATAGCCTACGGTGAATGTGTCCCAAAGATGTGATGGCGAATTCGTCATGGTAGATACAGTATGACTTGTTGTGACCGTACCTTTCATACAGATACTCGAAAGGAATGTACGACTTCTTCAGACACTCTAACTCTGTGTTCTTCTTTAGACCCATCATTCTCAAGAAGCCTTTGCCTGTACGGTTTTCAGGCACTACCAACCCAGGAGTTTCCCATACTAACCCCGCCAGTCCTCCTATTTCCTCTAGCAATGGTGTCATTTCAATGTCCCCAAAATGAAAGACGGCTCTTTCACTATCCCAAAATAAGGTGGCAGCCTCGATCAACATGTTATTGGGTTGAATGTGTAGGAGAGACGGTAGGTTACCCAAGTATTTCTTGACAAGTGTCTTATCACTAGAATGAAGATCCTCCCACCAATTTAGAAGCTTTGGGTGAATATTGGTAACCGTGCCGAATCTAGGGACTTCGTGCCTCATATTTCTGCAAGATAAACATGATTAGGACCTTATCCCCACCAGACTAGACTATTTAACATTTGTGATTAGCATATAAGCATTTAGTTCTCCAAATAAATGCACAGAACGTGATGATGTCCGTTGGGATTGTGAAAACCCGGTGGACTTTGGACGAGGCTGTCTTAAAGGCCATTGTGCAGACAACACATTAGCCTCGCTAGGTTTGACCATGATGCATGCAACAGTATAAGGGAGTAAGGTTTGTATGGGGTTTTATACTAGTACCCTTGAGTGGACAACTCAAGGGGGAAAGGCACGGAACCGTCGACTGCACCGCTGATCGACTAGTTTTACCGCAAATAAGCCTTTCCGAATTTAGGGGTGATATAAAATAGGAAGGGCGCAACCACTCATCAAGAGTTGTTATAGGATTTGTATTGGCACGAGTGGAGTATGATGTTGAGCATGATTATGCGATAAGCAGTAAAGGCATGTAGTCATGTATTTGCACATTGTGAAAGCAGTAAATACAACAGTTATAATTTAAAAAGCGATTAAAAAGGAAACAAGGAAACATGTCAGTCTTGCTTTTTGAGGAAAATCAAATACCTGTAGGAAATAAACAACTAATTGCATATAAGGGGAAAGGGAAGAGGTACAAATTCACAAAGTGGTTTGTTATGGTAAAAGCCTAGAATCCCCTGCAGAGTCGCCATGTTGTCGCGCCCCCTTTTTCAACTCCTCCTTTCGGATTAGTCGGGGTCTTGACATTATTGGGACAACTCGTTTCCTTTTGGGAAAGGGGTATTACAGAATTCAAAGAGTCGCCACCTAACGAATTAAGGTGCGTTAGGGCACCTATTTAGGGTCATTTACAGACAAGATTTAGACAACCAGAGAAAGGGTAAGGGCTTGAAATTACTCCAAGGGGAAGGTGTTAGGCACCCCTCAGAGTCCACAACTGTGGTTCCCGGCCAAGCAACTTTGTGAATTTAAGAAAGTAGCAAATAGGCAATTGATTTTTAAACAAGTAAAGAGTTTTTAAATATTCGCAGTCTAAGAACACATGTGTCACAAGAGTTTGAAATATTTAATATCTAAGTAATATTTTGAAAATATTATAATCTAAACATGTATAAAAAAGATAAGGGAGTCCTAGGTTGTTTGTCATATGGATCACATCAGTACAATACCCGGTAATCACTCCTCAAAGAGGGGCTACACGTGGTATTAGCACACCGGTCATCATATCCATATCTACCCTTCCCACCCCTTAGCGGTTATTAAAGCGAGTGTTGGTCAGCGACCTCTATTGCGTGTTGTTACTCGTCCCTTCTTAATGGCCCTGGAGGAGTTTAGGACCTCTACCTATAGGGGCAGTTCTAGGCAGACCCTCAGGTTTAAAGGAAAAATACTAAGGCGACAAGTAAAACATATAGGACTGCAGCAAATAGGAACAAAGAAGAGCAGATAAGAGGCTCAAATTCACCTCCACAGATAATGCAAATAGACAGCACGACTCAAAAACAATTAAGGGAATTACTTTTAATTAGAACCCTAAGACATGGTGTCTAGGTGAGTTTAGAACATAAGCAGATATGCAGATTTATTTTGTAACTCAGAGACGGGTCCTAATCAGTTTGCCTACCGATTTTAAAACCTGTTAAATATTAGACAACATACAAAAAAGAGGCAGGTTTCCAGTCTTAGCAATTAAAATACCTAAAGCTTGCCTAGGCGGGGACAGTGTATACTAATTACCGAATTATTAGAGAAACTGTTGTAAATTGTTACCTAAACATGTTGTTCTAGGTGTTGCAAAGCACGTAATTAATGCCAGTTGTTTTAGAGAAACTGAGTGAAGTTGTTTTATACCTTTTTATGCATCAGTAGTTAAACTAGGTGTAGTTGAGCGAATAGGATCCTATAACATGTCCAATGCACAGATAGAGATGCAGAATGATGCAGGATTTGTAAATGCACAATAGTTACAACATTAGGCATGATTTTAGAAGATGCAAGAGTGACAGTTTATTAGTGTTATCATAAGGACATGATTTCTAAATGTGCATAGCAGTATGAAATATAATTGCAGGAGGTACCAATTATTAGCATTATTTACCCAAACACAAGATTTTCTAAGTGGTATGACAGTAATATCAAATGATATGCTAGAACAGTAGACATGAAACCTAGGAAGCATGATTTCTAATGCATGATATGCTTTGCACGTGTTAATCCTAAACATGAGTTCGATTGCGAAAATAGGAAATGTAAACCTAAGGACATGATTTCTACCCTTTGACATGCATAGTTACCCTTCCCTTTTCACTATCCGTCCCCAATAGTCGTTTACAAATAATTATTACAGACCATTTGCATGAATTACATAAATAAATAAGAAAAGAAAAAGTTATACTATAAGGAGCCTACCAATAGGCCCAAGATCTCCAGAATTCTCAATGCCAACAGGTTTCACAGCCTTTCATATAATCCGGGTGTGTCAGAGTTCCCTAAGGACCTCAAGGGATCCCGGGCAGTGCTCACACCCTGATTTTCATAACCATAATGAGTAAGTGTAGTGTGGAAAGGCCAGCTCTAATGCATCAGAGTTCAGAGGGATCTCGTAGGGATCCCAAAGCAGTCACAAATTAGAGGGGAAGAACCTAAGTTTCTAAGAGTATAGTGAGAGTACTTGACATAGTTTTGAAAAGATTAAGTAGGAGAACATCTTTTGAAAATAGGATGGTTTGAAATAAGCTTTGAAGAACAATAGAAGAGTTTACTTTAGTGAAAAAAATTTGAAAGAAAAGAGGGTAAGACAATCAGAGTCTCAGAATCACATTAGTACACATAGGACAAAAGACAAAAACTAGAACAAGTTTAACAATCACAAGCAGGGGAACGAGGGGTTGGGGACATGTATGAAGTATATAGGGAAAACACGCAGTGACAGAGTCACACATAGGTTCAACATGGGTTCAGGACTACATAGAGATTAAGTAACATATACTGCTGATTGTTGTGTGCCAAGAATCAAAAAAGAAAGAAGTGGGGCAGAATCACATTGAAACATGCAAAAGGGGGTAATAAACATGCTGAGTCTAAAGGAGGGAATACTTAACATGTAAAATAAATAACAATGTAACCAAGTTAAGTGCAAAAATCACAGCAACACCATAAGTAGAAACATATCATAAACAGGATGAATTGAAACACTAAGAGAAACATGTTGTTTTTGAAACTCGAATTGTAATTAGGACATACCATATAGGAGATGTCAATCACAGGATAAAGAACTTAAAGAGTAGAATAATCAGTCTTGGCTTGCAGCCGACTGATAATAGCAAGTAATCAGAAGAAGAACATAAGAGAGTATGTGTGTGTGTAAGAGAGAGTTGAACAATGTCTGTTCGTGTCTTATGCTAATGAGAGAGTAGAGTATATATAGTTTTGAAAATAGGCAGAAATAAGGTAGAGAAATAATAGTTTAGCACCATTATAGAAGTAAACATCAATTAGTGTAAGTACTCCCTTTAATTAAGGGGTCATATACAAACGGTAACAGACAATGATTATATAAGGAAAGAGGATGATATAATTCCAGAAAAGTATGAGACATGTAATAGAGGCTAAATTCAGAATACTCTAATTAAGGAAAGCATGTATGAATTGATTTGACAGAATTTATTCATAGAAATAAGGTAGGAAATTCTGGAAATCAACAAGAAAACCTCGAATGAGATTCAAATCACAGGAAACCAGCATCAATTAAGAAGAATATCACATATTTAAGGAAACACTCAAAATCAGTAGAGAATATTGTGTAAAAATCAGTAAAGTACTAATCACAACTATTCAAGGATTCAAAGTGGAAAAATAGTATTGATTTAAACGGAATAAACACACATTAGGCAAAAATCAGCAACCCTAATAAAAAAATTAGGGATTCACATTAGAACATAGCAAATAATTAAAGGACCTAGCAGAACAAACATGATTTAGGCAGAAGTGACGAAGAGTCAGAAACCCTAATAGCAAGCATACAACAAAAATCACAAAATCACACAGTACACATGAAAGCAAAGTAGTCATACTTGAACAGGTAAAACATCATCGCAAATAGACTCAGAATCGCGAATTAAAACCAAATATTTGGGAGTTTTAATCAAAATGAATCAAACAAAAAGGGAAAAGCTTAAATATTATTAAACATGGTAAAAATCATAAAATAATGCTAAGAAATTAGAAAGAGGATTGTTTTGAAAAAGATTTTAGAAACCCTAGCTTGAAAAATGAAAAATTGTGTAGGAAACTGAAAAATCTTTAAAGAAAACATGGAAAGAACTCATAATATGTATAGATCTGTTACAGATCTAATAGAATCGGAAGGTTTAGAAGTTAGGGTTTCAAAGCAAGAACCCAGCGAGAAGAAAAACTCAAAAGTCACCGGTTTTAACCAGAAAGTGGTAAGATCTTACTCGGACGGCCATGGATGGTCGAAAAAAATGGCATGAGATCATAGGAGGTGAATGATCCGCCTTTGGTTTACTTGAGGGCTTCAAAACAGTGACACACGCTAAGGAGGGAGCCAAGAGGCTGTGGGTGGTGAAATCGCCATGTTTTCCGGCAAGGCGACAGCCGGAGAAGGGAGGAGNGGGGGGGGGGGGGTAGTCCTTAGGTTTAATTATGGAAGGGATTATCTAGACCGTTGATCAGATTTGATCAACAGTCGAGATTGAACCAGGATTGGGTCGGGTAATATAGGAATTGGGCTTGGGTATGTTGAGTTATTTTAATTGGGTTAGGGGTTAGGCTAATTTTAGGCTATAATTGAAATAATGGTGGCTAATTGTTATATACCCACTTAAATTAGCTAAAACAATTTATAAAATAGCTGATAATTATGAAAAAATGAAATTGATGCTTAGAAGATAAATTAAAATGATTAATTAGTATTTTAAAAATATAAAATGGCTAATTATTGGATAAAAATGGTATAAAATATATGATTGGGCTATAATTGCAAAGTTATTGTAACTATAGCCAAAATGTGCCAATTTGGCTAGTTGTGATATAATTTGGTCTTAATAGGACCAAAATAATACATTAAATCAAGAAATATCTTAGAAATCAATTGTAATGTAATTTCGTAATTAATTATTGGAAATAAAATGCTGGATAATTTAAGATAAATTAATAAAAAATGTAGGAAACTAATAGAAAAATACTAACTTGCTATGAAAGCATGATTTTGAAGGTATGTATGAAAATTTAAAATATTTTTAGGAAAATTGGGTATCAACAGCTGCCCCTCTTTACCCGGGAAGGATGAAAGAGTTGTCGGGTAAAGATATGATGGCCAATTTTGACCGAGTGAAACGATTCGGGGAGATTTAGGCCGTACCCTGGCTTCTGAGTTGCCTACATATCCTTGGTTTTACAGGAATCAGGCCGTATGTAGTTCCGGACCCATCGGCGAAGTATACCGATGGAGTTATTACAAGAACGGATGCGACGTCTAGGGCTGGATGGGCGAATGGTTTACAGGAATAGTTAGGAGAACTGGAGCGGGACCGCTCCTACTAGGATAGCCATCGCTTGCCGGATTACCTACAAATAAAACAATACAAGCGTGTATTGTGCGTAAATTTAAATATGATGCAAGTTCCCGTCGGACTATGAATGTTGTCTTCGGACGGTTAAGGATGACGTCCTCAGACCATGATGTCATGGGCCATGAACTGTTTGGTTGAAGGATTCGCAAGCCATGAAATGATGTTCTCGGGCCATGAAGATGGTGCCTCCAAACGATGACGCCTTTGAATAATGATATGCAAAATTGAGAGAGATCCTTAGGCCATGACATGATGTTCTCGGGCCATGAAAATGGTGCCTCCAAATGATGACGCCTTTGGACAGGTTGGCGATATTTTAGCCCATGAAATGCAGTAATATGATGCTGACAAGACAAAGCTTAGTCTTGCGAGTTGAAGGGCAGAGCTTAGCCCGAAAGCGAAATAAATAGTGCTCGAAAGACAACGCTTAGTCTCGATGAAAAATTAAATTGGAGGCAGAGCTTAGCCTCATGCAGGTAGG
>MDKH01081255.1:0-20532 GCA_005239495.1 Nicotiana undulata | reverse complement strand
ATAGGTATCAAAGAGTTGACATTGGTGTAATTAAGGCAAGTGATTGGGGATTCCCTATGGCTACAACTGATGATATAATATTTGATTAATTTCAAGGAATCCATTTCGCCGCATCTGAATATGAATAGTGCGACCTTATGGTATATCCCAAAGGTTCACTGACGTATCTTCATTTAATTAGCTGGAGTGCTTACCCTTCTGGCGTACAAGTATCAAAGCATCGCAATTTGCAGGGTTTCTTATGCAAATCAATCAAACTTGACTTCTTTGTATAGCCTTTATTTATTCATCTAATTAAGATGAACCATGTTGTTACTTTGGTTTTTCTACTTTTCCATTAAAAAATCCTAGGGTAATTTTGTTAGATTTCTAATTATTTATGTGACCCGATAAACTTTAGGCCCATAACTAATGTTTAATGAAAGACAAATCATGATCATTGCATCGGTTACTTGATGGATATACTAGATTAAGTCAACGACTTTATAAATTGGTCATTTTCCCACTCATTAAGGTTACCATCTTTTTCTATTCTTCTTTTATATCACTAAAGGCGGCAGTAGCGAAAGCTAGGACAAGGGGCGAAAAATCGATTTCAATAAATGCTTCTACTTTTTGATAATGACTTCCATTTCAGGTATATTTTCTGTAATGATTATTTATAATCATGTTCAAGATCCTGATATACTTTAAGGTTTATGTTACAAATTTAAGATTAGGTGGTATCTGGAGAGATATATTTAGTGTTATTCTGGGAAGGTAATTTAATTAGAAAGGTAGCTTTATGGTTGTCGGATCAAAATTTGATGCGCTAATGAATTGCATATATGCTTTTATCATTTACCATGATAAATTATACTCCCTCCGTTTCCGTTTATGTGAACTTATTTCCTTTTTGGTCCGTTCCAAAAAGAATGACCCCTTTCTAAATTTGGAAATAATTTAGCTTAAACTTACAATTTTGCCCTTAATGAGAAGTTTTTATAGCCACACAAATACTCTGGGTCCCTTTTTGACTTGTTTAGGACCACAAATTCCAAAAGTCTTCATTTTTTCTTAATCTTCGTGTCAGGTTCACATAAATTGGAACGGAGAGAGTATATGTTATGAAATATAATATTGTATAGTGGATGTATATAACTCCTAAAGAAGTTACTCCTACTACTTCTTACCATTATGATTGTAACTTCCACAACTCCATAACCTCCTCCATGATCTTCCTCCATGATCTCAAATGTTTAATGTCATGTTTAAGACATTCTTTTGTATACCTCTATGTAATACTATAAATAAAGGATGAAGTGATATTGTACACACTTGAATACATGGAAGAAATAAGATAGTTCTCTCTTCCTCTCTACATTTTTTGTCTATGTTCTTCTATCATATTATTACTTTGAGATTAGTTTTTTAATAAGATATATTTTCAGCTCATTTAGAGCCCGTTTGGATGGGCTTATTTTAAGTGACTTTTAAGCCAAAATAGTTTTTAAGCCATAAGTTAGGAATTCTATCTTTTGGCTTTTGGCTTGTTTTTGTCATTTTAGCTTAAAGACAAGTACTTAAAAGCACCTTTTTACTTCATCCAAACATTACAAAATGACCTAAAAGTTATTTTTGTTTAAAAACACTTAAAATAAGTCAATCCAAACGGGCTCTTAGTCAGCTACTAACCATGTATAGTTAATACAGTTTGATATTTCCTATAGGCAGGTAACCCAAATTCATTAACTCTTCCCGTAGTATTTATCAATTGAATCTTGTTCATATAATTAAGAAGGGTTAAATGTTCCGCTAAATTTTATCGCAACTAGTATATATTTCATTGTCCTAACAAACGTGTGAATCTTTATTATATGATACTCTATATTAATTAGTAACCTGATAAAAGTGTGATAAATGCATTTTGCTATAATAAGTTACACTACATTAATCATTAAAAAAAAGTTTTTTGCTATTAGTGTATATAACTCATCCATATTGATCATGTTTTATCTTTTAAGAATTGTTGCCAGCAATTGAAAACAACAAAAAGGTGAAAAGAAAAGTTTGCTTTTATTAGCTGCGGTAAGCCCTTAATTTGTCTGCATCACCGAAGTCCAAAAGAGATGGAAGACGATATGATTGTTGCAGACCTACACAAACCAATAAGTGGGATACTTTAATTTTAAAAATTAAGAATTAATTTAAATAACCGTTCGTCTAGTCTCTTAACCTAAAAATAGCCGGCGAATATATATTATATATATATATATATATATATATAATTAATATATAATTTATATAAACCGACAAAAAAAAAAAATATTAAATTTGGCCGGCTATTTATATAACAATCCTGTGATATATAAGTTCAGTGCTAATAATAACATTATGTATTTTCATGTGGCTTTTAAGAGATCACTAGGTACTCTCATACATTGAATGTGGGAGAATCTGTCTCTGTTCGTTTTGGAATGGATTTTTCATCTTGTCCATATCGAAGTATATCCAACCACTCGGCAAGTGAATCCAACAAGGCAGGAAATTGAGATATAGTATAATAAAAGAAAGAGTTGAACTTTTATATATACTAACAATATAAACAATTTTTGATACTATCAAATTATCCAAAAGATTTTTGTATGCAACCTGGTCCCTGTATTAAAATGGAGTTTGTAATCTTAAAAATGGGAAATTACCTATACAACATGTGATTTGAACGTGACTTGATAACAAGTTAAACTCAAAAAAGAACTGTTGATATTAATTAATCGCCAAAGATCATCTCCATTTCTACGGTGAAAAGAAGATTAATTAAAACTTATAAACACAAAAGGCAAGTAGTAGAAAAAGAGGTCAATAATCACTAATAGCCGCATGCAGAAAAAATGGCTGGTTTACTTGCAGTCAAATAAACTACGTGGTGTATTGTAGAAAAGGTCACTCCTTATTCCCTACCTTTCAAATGAGTAGTAATATATTACACTTTCATAGAGATATTATTAGACAAATTAGTCCTCTTTCTCACGTATTTTCCTTACTTAAATGCAGATGCACACATCACCAACAACTAGCTAGTTCCAAGGTCAAATGGCAGAGTGGCAAATAGTTTAGCCTTTGGCAAATAGTGGCAAACAAGCTCTGAGTCTTTAATGCTATTATTAGTATTAATTTACCTTAGCCTTTGAGAAGTTCATAGAGTTATTTAGGGTGAATTATTTAAGACGACGACCGGGTTAAAAATTGAAAATCAAGTGGGATGGCACAAATTATTTATAGTACTGTAGCATTCTTGTAGACGTTTCTCAAAGATTATTATATATTATTGAAGAAGAAGGCACCATTATAAGTCCTAGCCATGATGAGATCGATAGGTAGGCGACAGATAAGGGAATGTTTGAAAATATCTTTAATTTTCTTAACATGATTGCGTATCTATAATGTGATGCCGCAATAAGTTTAGAGATATTTATAAATAAAAAACACAATTGAAACGGCATATGTCATTTTTATCAGTTAAACTCCCCGAAGGTTGGCCCGAAAGGACATATCGATCGGTATACATGTTAATATACTCATTTAGAGATTTGGAGTACACTTGATGTGTGTGCATGTCTGTCAAATAATTCAAAAGTTAATTGCTTGGAACTAAGGGTACATCAAACAAGAACCAGCAGTTCCAACGCGAAACAAGTAAGCAAAGAACGCGCGATGTTTACGTGGAAAACTCTTAACTTAAAGGATTAAAAGTCATGATCTATTTCGGTAGGATTTTAACTCCACTAAACTGAGCAAATTTCAGATTACAACTTATTGCAATCTAGGAATTAAACTCTTAATTCCTCTCCCCCGACAATAACTCTATTTTAAGCAATTTGCAATAACTCGTTACAAAGTAACACTCTTGGCAAACTCTAGTCAAACAACCAAAATAATAATGGTTGAATGATGTCCTACAAAACACTTCTAGAAAGTCGTTTAGGAATGCAAGTGAAGAACAAAAGACAAAGACACAACAAATTAAGGACTCGAGACATCTTCAGTGTTGGGATCTGGTCCTTGGTTTGTAGCAGCTTTGTTCTTGAGTGCACTTGGAGCAAACAGCGGTGGTTGGCACTTGAGATGGTTGGTTTTTTCAGATTATCAAGTGTTAGGTCAAACCTTATATAATGTTGTTTATATATGAGAAAGCATGTGTGAAGAAATACGGACATTACAGCTTTTGGTTTGGCCTCTAGCAGAGCACTGTTGCCAGTCGAGTTGACTGTACGACAGCTGAGGAACTGATCCTATTTGTTCCCTTATCTGTTTCGTCATCTGATTTTTTAAGAGTTTGGCTAGACAACTAAGCATGTCTCAATAGGCGCAAAGGAATTTATTCTATCGGATTCCTAGTGATTCGTCAATAAAGTTTGACAAATCATCAAAATCAAAATTGCATAACTTATCATTAATTTTTACTACGTATTATATTGTAAAAAAAGTAAACTTGCGGTGAGAGTAATTTTTCAACATGTAATAATTAGTATTATATTGTAAAAAAAGTAAACTTGCGGTGAGAATAATTTTTCAACATGTAATAATTAGCGAGAGATATAAATGGCAAAAAATGGAGAGGAGGTAGAGTTGGACTAAGAAACTGCGCGTATTTTGCACAGTTGGAGAACTATTATTGCTCTATATTAAAGAATAGTGACTATATTAATTCATATCCTAAACGTAAAGGATTATTTTGGACCTTTTCTCGAATAAGTACATCTCTTATAAGAAATGTAACATCTAACAATATTATCTTCAAGAGTTATGCCTATCATTATCTGATAGATAAGATAAAGAGTATCGTATCGTCTAACAATAGATAAGCACAAATGAGTCCTAATATATGTAACATATATCATGAAAAAAATATTATCCTGATTATTGAGTATTGACAATCACTTAAACATCTCCACGAAGTTATCCTCCCTGTCACGCCCTTTTTTTTTTTAAAAAAAAAATTCAAAAATCCAACTCTCTGTCGGAAATTGGAAAAAGGAAAAGAGTTTTGAAAACGTTCAAAGTGACACAATGGTTATTTCAAAGCTCTTCTTTCCTCCAGTAACCTTTATTTTATTTGGTGAATGGAGAAAGTTTAATATAAGATGGCACTCTATATGGTCATCAATGATTAAACAACTCATTGAGTTTCTTGCTTCTTATCTGGCCTTGATCAACACGATATAATTAATTTATGCATGACTTGTTAAGTTATACTATTATATACACCTAAAGTTTAAAGAATTTTTCACTATGTCGATAGTCTAAATAATTGTAGAAAGTTATTAATGACCATATAATTTGTTGGGTTAGTAACTCATACTTAACAGTGGAATGTTTGTTCTCTTTTCCTGCAGCTGAATATGAGTAGAGCTGGTCTTTTTTTAATCTTCTTTTTGGTTTCTACTTCGGTTTTCGGTACTCACATTGATACCCTATTAAATTCGTATTTGGCCTGGAAAATTTGCACATTAGAATTGTTAGGGATATATTAGATATGCCCTAGATCCAATATTATATTTGATGATTTGAACATATTTTTGTGAACGTCATTTGATATAAAAATATATGGCATTTGATATTCTTTTATCATTATTATTAATTGCTTGATTAATTTGATAAGGTCCTTGATTAAATTTAGAGACTTGTCATCGTGATAGAGAGCATGATAATGAGAGTAAAGTCTCTTATAATTTAATCTAAATTTTGTTCTTAATCGTAGGATTATTAATTTGGACATTAGTAATCCGGTTAGATCAATATTTATGTGATCGTCTTTATGTGATAAAGATTAGTTGATCTCATTAACTAAATCACATAGATAGATGATGCATATAGAGATATGATCATTGAACCGACTCATTGGATAATTCCTAATGGTTAGAATTACCATAAACTGTCAATAGGATATTCTCTTGAAGAATGTGATGTAAGAATTTCCTTTGACCTGAGATCGTCATAGTAATTGACAAGTTATTTATTGTGCTTTGATACCAGACACCTATGGTCCTAGGGTGATAGTTGAAAGGATATCGGGTACGATTAAATACTTGTAGAATTAGTGAGATTGATCAAGATGGAATCTGTCAACTCTTGGTAATGAGTTTAAGCTCCATGTTGTCATGAATTATAAACGACCAAACTAAGACCTTGACCAGGGCAATTGAATGAAAGAAGAAATGAGTTTCTTAGGTCATTCAATGGTCGACTATATTTGACATGAACACATAGTTGGTCGCCTATTAGGATTTGACAGTTGAACCATATCCTAGGGTGATCCAGAGCTATAAGGACAGAAGGACTTACTACATTATTCTTCTACTGGTTCTTGAGAGTAAATTGTATACTTCATGCTATCTGGTCGTTAAGAAGTGTTGCTAGACGCCACCCTTGATAGTATATTGATGTGATCAATTTACTACCGGTTTAATATTGAACCTATGGGATCGCACACTAACGAGTGTTCTGATCTTTGCTAAAGGATTAATTGCTTTATTATTTGGTAATTGAATTAAAGAATTTAATTAGTCAAATAAATTTAAGTTATTAGTCCAAATGAAATATTATTGTATTCTTTGCTAGCACAAAGGATATAATTAATATGTGAACAAATTGAAGTTTTCTATTTAGAATAGAAAATTAAAATATATCTTGATTGAAATACATATATGGGATATATGTAATTAATTATTTATTTATATAAAGGTTATATATATAATATTAATTAATTCTCCAAATTGGAATTAGAAGTGTAAAGTCCTATGTTGAATTGGACGAACAGGCGTGAAAGTCCAATTGGACTAAGTAACATAAAATACCTTCGGCAGTCACGTTACCCTTGGGAGCGTGATTCGATTTCTTTCATAAAGTTTATTTTTGAATTAAATATTTACCCTAAGTAAATTATTACCTCAATCAAATAGGAATTTTTTTTATGGGTGATGCTATATAAAGGGCGATGGAGAAAATTTGTCGAATTAATTCTTGAGAAGAAAAATTACTTTGTGAAAGTGAGAGTGTAACACAAGCCAAGAGAGAAAATACAATTACAAGAAAATTATTTCTTGTTCGTCTAACATTGAGTTGAGATTCATGAGAAAAATTTCAGCACAATAGTTTGTCAATTTTGTTCGCGGGTTTCATTGATCAAAGAGTTGATAGCAAGAATCGGTCTCGGTGTGGATATGCATAGAGTCTTTGTACTATCGAAGAAGTTTTGAAACGAGACTCTCTTCACCAGATACGTCTTAGATCCGATCTTTAACATGTAAATAAATTTTAAACACGAAAAATTCTGCAAAATATTAGTATTGTCTTTCGCTGCGTGTTACGAACACCTATATGCAATCCTTCAGGAAAATGAAACGCTTCCTAACAAATGCGAGCTCGAACCTAAAATCTTTATTTAAGAATGAAGAAATAATGTAACGCTCCACTACAACCCTTGTTGGTCTCTTCTCTTAATCTTAACCCTACTTCTTATGTCTATCATTCAAAGCCTAGCCCCGGTCGTTTTCTTACTGTTTCTTTAGTATGTCTTTTTCCCTTAGCAGTTAAACAGTTATTGCACTCATAGTAGATCGACGAACTAAGCTTTCAGTTTTAAGAAGAAAAAAGTTTTATTATTGAACTACCAGCAAATAAATGCAAAGTCAAATGTCTTTTCATCTCAAGCAATAGCCGTACGTTGCAGTGTTAGCTCGAAGAGATATTCGTTAGAGGATTTTTGGTTTTGAAAATGAATTGTTAATTACATTTGCAAAACTGTAAATACCTTAACCTTTTATAGTAGGTTATTAATTATTATGAATAGCTATCTTTAATGTAATTATATATAATTAAATAACAGTAATTAAGAGTCCCTTTTATTTTTTATGGTCTTTTCCAAAGGGAAGGGTAGCGCGGTTGACTTAAAAACGCTGACGACATCCTAATATCTTTTTCCTCTTTTTTGTGTGAAAACGATTTTGAAATGACAATATAATAAAAGACGAAGAATTTTCACACAAAAAATCAAGTCAATTCCCAAGCCATTCTAAAAAATGATGGCTCGGGCCCGGCATTCCTCACCAAACTCCCAAGACTATGGATGCATCGTCACAAATGATGTTCTAAAAAAATTTAATTTGTATTAAGTAAATAAATTCATATATGTCTTGTATATAAATATTCTTTTACATAATTATGAGTGAAAATATATTTTTTATTTTAATTGGATATTATAAAAGTTAAAATTATTTGTTTTAATATAAATACTGAATATTGTCTACGTAATTTTTTTTATCGATCTAAAGAAAGGAAGGTCCAGGCGATCAATGCGTATGGCAAAACCATAGCTACACTAGATGACAACATAATATGACTTTTCTTATCGGATGTACCCGAAGAGATGAGGACATCATAATACCTACTGTTGAAGTTTATTCAAATGAAACAACAAAAGGAAAGATAAAGCCTGAAAATTAAATTAAATTAAATTATCATGGATTGTCCGTATACATACCGTACTATTCTTCTTGTTGTTTTGCTTTGTTTCTTAATCAGATTCTGGTTGAGGTGCAGATATGATAATCAGTTAATCAAAAAAAAAATGTTGTATCAGCATTTGAATCGTTAAATGATAGCAAAAAATCTTGATATCTTGATTTCGCACAGGTAAAAAGTAGTACAGAATAGACTTATTGATCTCTATTGAGAAAGAAAATACGATATTACTGTATACGGTCAAAATCGAGCTCACCTAATTTTGTTGATTAGCTGAGACCAGGATGGTGGGCCGAGGATCGGCCCCGTGTTATACCTAGACATGAAGGTGCGGTACCAAGCTCGGGATTCAAAGCACCGATCGAGATCGAGACTAGTAAGGATCGAGACCAAACAGGATAGGCATCGAGCAAGACCGAAGATAGCATGCTAACGAAAAGCCCAAATATTGTCACGCCCCAACCTTTGGGAGCGTGACCGGCGCTCAACCGAGTGGACCCGGTCGAACAAGCCTTTCAAGCGTATCCCACCCGACTCACTTATATTCAAACAAATGAACACTCTATCGTTTATTAACCCGGGGAGAAGTTAAATTACCTAAACATACATGCGTTACTAGTTCAGTTTTCATTTTATCCATTATGCAATAATCAAACTTTCAACAACACATTTCAAACTATGATTAAGAGGAATAAGATTTCACATACAACGGATCTTTACAACATCCCCGATACCCATACATGACCCACGCAAACGTCTACGAAGCCTCTATAGATACAAAAGACAAATACAATTATGGCGGTGACAAGGCCCCGGCTATACCTCACACTTTAGTGACTTTTACAACATATGTACAACAAATACTACACATGACCCCGGGAGGAAGCAGGGCTCACCAAAACGCCTAGGAGGATAGAGAATGAGGGCACCACTATCGGCGATCAGCGCTATCTGCAATAGAACCACCTACATCCATTCAAAGATGTAACGCCCCCGACAAAAGGGACGTTAGTACATCGAATAGTACTAGTATGTATGAACAAACTCTACTCTAAGTAGAACAATCAGCAAAGAAGCAGAAAGGCAGTCAAGGAAATCAAATAATGTAGCACAGAAACAGGAGGGACACAAGTAAGAGTCTCATGGTTTCATGTTTCGCCTTTCCATCTTTTCAGTTAACATTTCTTTTAAAGCCAAGTGCCACAATTTTACAATGCCACCGTGTCTTTTACACGGAGTTCGGTCTCGGCCCGATTTTCTAAGCCATCCGAAGTGAGACATCACCAACATCATGATATATATATATATATATATATATATATATATATATACATATATTCATATTTTCGATGTAAATGTCACCATGAGTACAGCATGGAGTCCGATCTCGGTCAGATCGGCTAAGCCATCTCACTTGAATTAGTGAGACATAACCAACATCATATACTCGATGCAAATACCACCATGTGTTCCTCATGGAGTCTGATCTCGGCCCAATCGGCTAAGCCATCTCACTTTGGGACATAACCATATCAATTTCATTATTCAGTTCACATTCTTTTCACATGATTTAACACACCGTTCTTGGCACTTAGATATATTTTACAATTTGGGTTACATTCTCCTCTTTTAACCGTTCAACAACATCATCCTTCGTATTAACGAGTACCAACAAAAAATGAATTTGTACACATAAACAGGGAGCATGATAATCATAATTCATATTGTCAAGTAGCATAGTAACATAGTAAACAACTTAGAACAACTTGGGGACAGAAATTTTCCAACTTAGCACATTGAGACAATCAATTTTCATAAAATCAAGCAAGGAACTCATACTAAATGCTCGGACACTGAGGAGATGATTCTACAAGGATTAAAGTTAGCCATACATACTTTGACTGAGTTTTATCCCTAATTCCTATGATGATTTTCGGAATCTGTTAGCCCCTTCAATCTACGTAACAAAATAACACATTCGAATCTTAATTAGGAATTTGATCATAGACCTAGCTCAATTGGGCATTACACTTCCATTATGAACTTGCTAAGGTCCCATCCCCCATTTCTTTCTATTTTTACCTTTACTTACCTTCACATAGTCTAGAATCCTACGCATGCAAGGTCCCTATTCTTACCTCCAAGAACTATTTTACCCATGGCCCATTTTAGCTATAATAATGGAATTTAAAGTTGGTGCAGTAAAACATACCACTTTAAGTGAAGAAAATTGAACCCTATTTGATCCTTCCCATGCCCTTGGTGGTGATTGTAGATTAATCTTGATGGTGGGGGAGGCTTCTCTCACACTAGGACTTCTCTCCCTCACTTTATAAAGTCAGAAAATAGCTTAAAATGGTTGGGGAAGTGTCTTATATTGATCTGGGGTCGGGTTAAAAAGTTAGAAAATAGGCTGCTCCGACTCAATTAAGCGACCGCAAAACAAAAATGCAGCCCGCAAACCTGCCGCAGAAATGGCCTCAACTGGGTGAAAAAAAGAAAATAAACTATCCGAGTATGCGGCCATTATGCGGCCCGCATACCTGTTCTGCAGTCGCATAATGTGCCGCAGAACTTTCCTCGCAAAACTCCAAGGCAGATATGCGATGGATTATGCGGCCCGCATATCAGATATGCGATCGCATTTTGGGCCGCATAATCACCCTAAAATTGGCCAGCAATCTGACTCACCCTACAGCCATTATGCGGTCCGCATAGTGGTTCTGCGACCGCATAGTGGACCGCATATTTACACCCTTTTGCGAATTTTTTTCCTCTAAGTCCGTAGGGTACTTTCAGTCCAAAAAGTCCGAACCGCGGCTAGCTTAATTTCTACAGTCATAACGACGTAGGAATATAACTCGGCATCATTTTGGCTATGGATTTTACGAGTCCTTATAGATATCCGCGACAGGTCGAGGATCATGGCGGAAATCTCGGCACGAATCAAATCAAGAACAGTTATTCAGCCAATCATGAGATTTCCTTCCATATTTAGATTTGTATCATAAGCAGAATACTCTACTATATAAAGAGGGTTCAAATCATTTGTAATCATCTAATTTTTGGCATAACACAGCAATACAATACTCTTTTCTCTCTTAAGCTCTCTTGTTTTCCAGTTCAGTTCATATTTCTTAACTATATTCTCAGCCGGTTTGTGGGAGATCTAGCTCGAGGGCCAAATCGCATTTTTATACTGGTTTGCTTTATTTCTCAGTCAATTATTAACATCAATTATCATATTCATCAATTCGTGCTAGGTGAAATCACATATCCTTAAAACCACTTAAAAATTTAATTTTTATCCGATTTTAAGGGTAAACAGTTTGGCGCCTATTGTGGGGATAAGGATACTAGTGATTGCTTGGTACTAATTCTCGTAACACATACTGCTTTACGCTTGTTCTCGTAAGTGTTTTTTATTTCAAGATCAGCATGTCGAACTCTCAAACAATACCCACACACTTCGACAATGGCCTTGGTTTTCATAGGGAAAACGAGAACAAAGCCTCCCTAGGGATCGAAGTCCCTCATGTTGACCTCGAGGGAGTACCGGTTGCATACCCCATCGACGCCAGTTCCCATGTTGCTCTGAATGTGAATCTGGGCGTCGATCCCAAAAATAGCATCCCCAGAGTTGCTCGATTAGCCGGTCAGAATGCACAGGGCCGCGAAGACGGCGGAGTCAGCCTTCGATTAATATTTGAAATGTTGCAGGCTCAACAAGCTGCCATAGCACAACTCCAAAATCAGAACCACACACCAAGCATTGAATAACCCAAGCCCTCACTAGAAGTTGTTCACAGGGTCGAACCAGTATCGGAGAGGTCAAACGTGAATAAACCGGGGACTGACACCGCTATTATGAAAATGCTGGAGGAGCTCACGAGAGGAATTGAATCGGGGGAGAAACAAACTGAAGAAAATGACAAAAAGGTAGAAACGTATAACTCCCGAGTTGATCAAGTTTTGGGGGAACCGTCGATTCTGAAGGGTTTGGGTTCAAAGAAGTTCGTGCAAAATCCTTTCTCCCCAAGTGCGGCTCCTATGCCCATCCCAAAGAAATTCCGCATGCCAGAAATCCCCAAATATAATGGAACCACCGACCCCAATGAGCATGTTACTTCTTACACATGCGCAATAAAGGGGAACGATTAAAAGGATGACGAGATTGAGTCGGTTTTGCTGAAGAAGTTCGGAGAAACTTTGTCAAAGGGGGCGATGATATGGTATCATAATTTGCCTCCCAACTCCATTGACTCATTCTCCATGCTCGCAGATTACTTCGACAAAGAACACACCGGAGCCATAAAGGCCGAGACTAGGAAGTCGGACCTCTTCAAAGTGAATAAGAAAGACAACAAAATGCTCA
Source organism: Nicotiana undulata (assembly GCA_005239495.1). Taxonomy (NCBI): domain Eukaryota; kingdom Viridiplantae; phylum Streptophyta; class Magnoliopsida; order Solanales; family Solanaceae; genus Nicotiana; species Nicotiana undulata. Next base: position 7,655 of record MDKH01081255.1, on the reverse strand, counting down.
GAGAGTTCGTATCTCGATTCCAGATGGGAACGTATGGACCTACTCCAAGTCGCGGATGATTGGGCCGTCCAGGATTTTACCCAAGGGCTGAACATACGAAGTTCGGTGGCCTCTCGACAGTTAAAACAGAATTTGATTGAATAACCAGATGTGACATGGGCCGATGTGCACAATCGGTACCAGTAAAAAATCAGGGTCGAGGATGATCAGTTGGAGACTCTTTCCGATTTCGTTTATCCAAGCAGGCCCACCGGCAGAATTCAAATGGACATTGGTAGAGAATCACGATCGAACAGGGATCCGTATTTACCATACGAATGATATCGAAGAAGCAGCGTCCTGGATGTAACCCCGTTCGAAATGATACAATAAATGACCGAGGACAGAGCTCCCGAGGGCTCATGAGTAAGAGTGGTTTCGATAAACATGTCGAGCCCACCGAAGCACCTCATATGTCGGAATACAACTTCAACATTGATGCATCGGCTATTGTATCAACATTGGACGGATCAAAGACACCAGGTGGCCCCGATCCCTACCGACTAATCCGACCCAGAGAAATCCTAATCAGATGTGCAAATACCATGGTACTCATGGTCATAGAACAGAGGAGTGCAGACAACTGAGGGAGAAGGTAGCCCGTTTGTTTAACGAGGGTCATCTTCGAGAATTCTTGAGCGAATGAGCTAAGAACCACAGGAAGAATGAAAAGGAAGAACCACAACACGTGATTCATATGATCGTCAGTGGGGTCGACATTCCACAGGGACCAGTATTCAAGCGCACCAAGGTGTTAATTACGAGGGAAAAGTGAACTCGGGACTATGTACCGGAGGAGACCTTGTCTTTTAATGATGAGGATGCAGAGGGGATCTCACAACCCCACAACGAGGCACTGGTAATATTTGATCTTATGAATAAAATTCAAGTTAAACGTGTTTTGATTGATCTAGGTAGCTTGGCCAACATCATTCGGTCGAGGGTCGTAGAGAAGCTCGGCCTACACGATCAAATTGTGCTCGTGGCCCGGATTCTTAATGGTTTCAACATGGCAAATGAAACCACCAAAGGAGAAATTCTTTTGCCAATAAATGTGTCCGGGACCATCCAAGAAACAAAGTTCCATGTGATCGAGGGAGACATGAGGTACAATGCCCTACTCGGAAGAACTAGGATCCATAATATGATGCCAGTACCCTCGACCCTTCACCAAGTTCTGAAGTTCCCAACACCGGAAGGAGTCAAAACGGTGTATGGAGAGCAATCTACCGCAAAAGAGATGTTTGCAGTCGACGAAGTGATACCGGTCTCGGCACTCTCATCAACAAAGGAGTCTGATTTGAAGGGAAAACACGAGGTCAAATAGCAACCACAGGTGCCAGCCTCGACCCAATCGGAGGAGCGGGGGAAAGATGAGGATGATGAGTATTGGGTCTCGCGATCTTTTATAATTACCGATGACTCCGATGCCACAAAATCAACAGTCGAAGAGTTGGAACAAGTCATACTGACCAAGTACTTGCCCGAATGGAAGGTATACTTGGGCACGGGGTTAACTCCCGAGCTCAGGAAAAAAATTCATTCAATTCCTTTTAGATAACATGGATTTCTTTTATTGGTCCCATCTCGATATGACAGGGATCCCACCGGACATCACTACCCATCGATTGAGCTTGGACCCGATGTTCTGCTCAGTAAAACAAAAAGAAGGCCCTAATCCGAGGTTAGACATGCATTCATCAATGAGGTAACCAAACTTCTAAAAATAGGGTTCATTCGGGAAGTAAATTATACTGAATGGTTAGCAAACGTAGTGGTAGTCCCTAAGAAGGGAAATAAACTTAAATGTGCATAGATAATAAATACTTGAACAAATAATGCCCTAAAGATTCTTTTCCGTTGCCGAATATCGATCGTATGATCAATGCCATGGCCGGCCACGAGATTCTCAATTTTCTCGATGCCTACTCCGGGTACAATCAAATACAGCCAGAGGATCAGTAAAAGACTTCGTTTATCACTAAATACAGCACCTATTGTTATAATGTAATGCCATTCAGACTAAAAACTATTGGTGCAACTTATGCAACTTATAAACGCCTAGTAAATCGAATGCTCGAAGAACAAATAGGAAAATCAATGGAAGTTTATATTGATGGCATGTTAGTAAAGTCCTTGCGAGTAGAGGACTATTTGAAACATTTGTAGAAGACTTTCGATATACTGAGAAAGTACAATATGAAGCTCAACCTAGAAAAGTGTGCATTCGGGGTCGGGTCGGACAAGCTCCTTGATTTCATGGTATCTAATCGGGGGATTGAGATAAATCCCGATAATATCAAGGATATCGAGGATATCGCGGTCATAGATAATGTCAAGGACGTACAAAGACTAACGGGGCGCATAGCCGCCCTAGGGAGATTCATTTCGAGATCCTCGGATAGGAGTCATCGATTCTTCTCACTGCTCAAGAAGAAGAATAGCTTTGCATGGACTCCGGAGTGCCAACAGTCCTTGGAGGAACTAAAACGATACTTATCAAGCCCGCCACTGATTCACACACCAAAAGCTGACGAGCAACTCTACTTGTACTTGGCAGTCTCGAAAATAGTGGTAAGTGGGGTCCTCTTACGAGAAGAACAAGGTATGCAATTCCCTATTTACTATGTTAGTCGGACCTTAGGTAAGGTCGAGACCAGATACCCACACTTAGAAAAATTAGCGCTTTCTTTAATAAGCGCCTCTAGGAAATTAAAACTATATTTCCAATGTCATCCAATATGTGTTGTAACTACCTACTCCCCTTTGCCATATTTGCACAAACCCAAACTTTCGGTCGAGCTAAATGGTCCGTCGAGATTAGTGGGTACGATATCTAGTATCGACCCCGAACGGCCATCAAGTCTCAACTCTTGGCAGACTTCGTGACTGACTTCACGCCAACCCTCGTACTCGAGGTCGAAAAGGAACTGTTATTAAAATTGGGTACATTATCGGGGGTGTACACTCTTTTCACAGACGGGGCTTCGAACGTGACGAGGTCGGGCTGGGTATCGTTGTAAAACCACCCACGGGCAATATAATTAGACAATCTATCAGGACTCCTAAATTAACTAACAATGAGGCCGAGTATGAGGCCATGATTGCAGGTCTCGAGTTGGCTAAAAGCTTGGGGGCAAAAGTCATCGAGGCCAAATGTGATTCCCTCCTCGTGGTAAACCAAGTCAACATGACTTTCAAAGTCCGAGAAGACCGAATGTAGAGATACTTGGATAAGCTACAGGTAACTTTATATCAGTTTAAAGAGTGGACCTTAAAGCATGTACCTCGAGAACAGAACAGCGAGGCCAACGCCCTTGCAAACTTGGGGTCATGGGTCGAAGATGACGAACTTAACTCGGGGACTGTCGTACAACTCTCAAAATCATTGATCGAAAAAGGCCACGCCGAAATAAATTTTACAAGTCTGACCTGGGATTGGAGAAACAAGTACATAGAATACCTAAAGAACGGGAAGTTCCCATCATATCCAAAGGAGTCGAGAGCTCTACTCACAAAGGTAGCACGGTTCACCTTGTCCGAAGATAGAACGATGTTTAGGAGGATGTTCGATGGACCGTTGGATATATGTTTGGGACTAGGAGATACCGACTACGTCCTACGGGAGATTCACGAAGGCACTTGTGGAAACCATTTCGGTGCTAAATCGTGTAATGACCCGGTCTGTCGTTACGTAGAACTTGCATTATAATTACTGTTATTAACTTGTCATAGGTTGGTTATACTTTTGTTGATTGTTAGAGTTGGTAGGCTTGAAATCGAAATGGTTGTAGTGAGAGTTTAGCCACTTAGTCTTTAAAAATAGCCTTAAAGTTGGAAAAGTCAACTGAGAGTTGACTTATTGGTAAACGACCTCGGAGTGCAAATTTTATGGCTCGGATAGCTTCATTAGGTGTTTTGGGACTTAGGAGTGTGATCAGAATATTTTTGTGATGTCCGGTGTAGAATTAGGCTTGAATTGGCGAAAGTTAGTTTACGGCAGTTGGAACAGGTTCGTAATGTCACTTTGGATATGTCTGCAAAATTTTAGGTCAATCGGAGTTGTTTTGGATAGTTTTGGCATCGTTGGTGGATTTTAGAAATTTCAAAGTTCTTAGGCTTGAATCCGATGTGATTTTGGTGTTTTGAGGTTATATTTAGTGTTTTGAGAGTGAAACTAAGTTTGAATGATCATATGTGATGTGTTGGTATATTTGGTTGAGGTCACGAGGGGCTCGGGATTGATTTCGGGTGATTAACGGAAGTTTTGAAGTTGGAAAGTTGCAGCTTCAGCTGCTGGTGCTGGTGTAACCGAACCTGCGAAAGTTTGACCGCAGGTGCGAGCCCGCAGGAGCGGAAAAGGCTCCGCAGGTGAGGTTAGGGGACCGCAGGTGCGGTCCCGCAGGTGCGAGTAATGGGTCGCAGGTGCGGAAATCCCTGGATAGAATATAATTAAACCCTTCCGCGACCTTAACCTATTTTAACACCATTTTTGAACGGGAAGAAGCTCTTGAGGCGATTTTGAAGAGGGAAAATCAGTGTTCATCATAGGGGTAAGTATTTTGGACCTTAAAAATTGATTATAGGTGATTAAGGAACATAATCTCAGTGTTTAATTCATGAAAATCAGTAGAAAAAGGTGGGGTTAGGGCTTGAGATTATGAGACCTTTAGGGGTCGATTTGAGGGGTCAAACGAACTCCGATTTTAGAGTTCTTTATATGTACGGACTCGTGAGATGATGAAGAACATTTTGGTATAAACATTTCTGAGTCCCGAGACGCGGGCCCGGGGGTCGGGTTTTAGCAAATGTCAGGTTTTGAGCCAAAATTGATATTTTCAATTGGAATTCATTCACGAAGCATAATTTGATGATAAAAATCTGAACTTGGTAGATTTGGAGCGCTCGGAAGTTGATTCGAGAGGCAAGCGGGTTGCTGAGTAGCTTTTCGGGCTAGTTTGAGGTACGTAATGTCTTTAAATCCTGTCTTGAGGGTATGAAATCCTGGACTCTGCACCCTTTCACGGGTTTTGGAATGTAAAGGTTGGAACTTTGGAAAGATATTCCCTATTTAGGCAACTATTGAGTTGCGAAATCGATTTTAAAGTCTATGCTTAATAGTATTGATATATATTTGATATGTTTTGGGTCGTAAGCCATGTTTGGGGCCTAGTGCCGAATTGTTCACCCCTTGGGGGCTGTTTTTACTATATTCCTCACTGATATGTTATTATTTTCACTCAGACTTTTCTTGATAAATTATTTTGACACTCAGAGTATTTTGATACTATTTATTGAAAATGAAACACTATTTTTGGGTCGAGAACCCGGTATATGTATGGCCTGAAGGGCATGTTGAGAGTGTATGACTGAGTGAGGCTGCGGGACAATATTGTGAGGATGATATGATATGAGTGAGGCTGCGGGCCTATATTGTGTGTGATTTATGCCATGCTTTGGCTTATTATAGCGCTTGGGTTGTACGAGCCCCTTCGGAGTCTGTACACACCCCCAGTGAGCGCAGGTACCTAATGAGTGATATTGCCCGCGGGGCTGATACCGAGTGATTGTGAGGTTGCCTGATGGGCTATTATTGAGTGACTGTGAGGTTGCCTGATGGGCTAATATTGAGTGACTGTGAGGTTGCCTGATGGGCTAATATGGAGTAACTGTGAGGTTTCCTGATATCCTGATACTGAGATTGTTATGAGAAATGATTTTTGGCCCGAGGGGCAAATTTATGATAAATGTTATTGAGTTTTTGACTACGATTCACTTCGTTTTTTTTCAAACTGATTTATATTACTGAGAGTTTTACTGAGATATATTGAAATTATACTTGTTTCAAAGGATTTCTGGAAAATTTGTTTTTGAACTTATGTATTTGATGAATACTTATAGTGACTTGGTGATTTACTGTTTTGTGAATTGGTGTATCTGTGTTGTGTGTTTCGTATTTCTCAGACTGTGATTTATTTTCATTACTACTGAGTTGGCGTACTCATCATTACTCCCTGCACCTCTGTGTGCAGATCCAGGTATTGATTCGGAGCAGTAGTCGTCCGAGTTCGTTATCAGCAGTTTACAGGATTTCGAGGTAGTTGTCCAGCATCCACAGCTTCTCCATTTCCCTTCCTTATTTAGTTTTAGCATTTCATTCCTAGACTATATTTAAGACATTAGTAGAGTTAGTTTTATTGCGTAGATGCTAGTGACTATGTTGACTCCAGTCTTGGGAGGTTTTTGTTTAGAGTTGTTTAGACTATTATTGGGTCGCTAAGACTTAAAGAAGTTATTTTATGCTATGTTTGATGTTTTATTCTTGAATTGTGAATTTTTATAATAGAACAAATGCGTAGAAATGTGGTTGTTGGCTAGCCTAGTTCCACGATAGGAGCCATCACGACGTGTTAGGATTTGGGGTCGTGACAAATCGTTAGTTCACAAAGTTATCAGGGCAGGATACTATTAGGTCGATATGGAAAAGGATACAAAAGAGTTCGTTCGAAAGTGAGACAAATGTCAAAGGTATGCGCCAATGATTCACCAGCCCGGGGAACATCTCCACTCGGTCTTATCCCCTAATCGTTCATGAAATTGGGAATGGACATCGTTGGTCCTCTCTCTTCGGGCCCAGGTAAAGCTAAGTTTATTTTATTTATGATTGACTATTTTCTAAGTGTGTTGAAACACATGATTTCGACAAAGTCAGAGAAAAGAAAGTCATAGACTTCGTTTGGGACCACATTATATGTCGATTCGGGATGGTTGCCGAGATTGTGTGTGATAATGGAAAGCAATTCATTGGCAGAAAAGTGATTAAATTACTCGAGGATCACAAGATCAAAAGAATTTTATCGACACCTTATCATCCTAGTAGGAATGGATAAGCCGAATCGAACACCAAAACCATTATCCAAAATCTTAAGAAGAGTCTGACTGACGCCAAAGGAAAGTGGAGAGAGATACTGCTCGAGGTTCTCTGGGCGTACCGTACAACTGTATTGGTAAAAAATATAGCCTCATACGTGTACAAATTTTGGATGACTCAGCCAGCCAGGTGGACCAAATAAAACATCACACGTGGACACGGGATAAAAAGGTACGGTCAATTCAAGGAATTAGCCGCGGAAAGATCATCAAAGAAGAAGAGACACGGTCACAACGAATCCGGACGCAATAATGGACCGATTCGAAGATCAGCAATCAATGTCGTGTACGTTATGTAACTCCTAAAATAACAGTTACTATTCACCATTGTAACGCCTCATTAATGTAATAATTAATCATTAAATAGGCAATCATGACAGAAATCCAAACGTTGTACTAGGAGAATATCCCTATAAAAGGGATAAAAATGTAACAAACAAGAACATCTGATTTCTCGGATACTAAGCTATTTTATTCTTTGCATATTGCTCTCGAAATTATTGCTACTTTATTCTTTATTTTATTAATTCGATTATTAGTAACCCGAGTTTATCCTAAATTAAGCTTTAGTCAAAGGATCTAAATTTTTGGTTAAACAAATTGGTTCCGTTACCGGGAAACTGATAATCATCGTTTTCGCTACCAATCGATATCCTTAAAATCATGTCGAATTTCAACAACAACAA
>MDKH01013819.1:0-19733 GCA_005239495.1 Nicotiana undulata | reverse complement strand
GGTCATCAGAAACCCAAGGCGAACACACTCCCAAGTCCGAAATCATCATCCGGAGCTGCTGGAACTGTCAGAACTCGATTCTGAGGTCGTTTGCTCAAATTGCTGCTCGGAACCAAAATTAGCCAAATAGGCTAGCCTTCAGGAACCAAGTGTTCCTGAACTGGCCAAATCACTTCCGAATCTCGAACTACCTGCCCACACAAGTCATAAGGCACGAGTAGCCACTACGGAAAGAGTCATTCATGGGAACATAGTCCCAACACACAAAACGACCGGCTGGGTCGTTACACATTGCCTCCTTTCATTGCATAGGGTTAAACATTGGCCTCATCTCCTACAAGACTAAGCCTTGTCTCTTCTAATCCTTGCATACGAATAAGCATCACCTATTTTCTATATCAAACAATCAATATCGCCACATCTTTGCATTTCATGGGTTGAAGCATCGCCACATTGTCTGAATGCATCATAGTCGAAAGGCACCATCCTCGTAGCCTGAAGACACTTTAAATGGCCTGAGGATCTCTCGAAATTACACATCATCATTCAAAGGCTTCATAGTCCGGAGGCACCATCCTCATGGCCAGAGGACACCATTCCATGGCCTACGAATCCCTTGTCATACTCTTCTTGGCCCAAGACGTCACGGTCTAAGGACATCATCCTCATCGTCTGCAGACAACCCTCATGGTCCGAATGGAATTTTTATCATGTTTAAATTTTTGCAACAACCCATATATATTCGCATGCACCGCATTTTGAGTTTTTCAGGTAACTCGGGAGGTAACCGCTCTACAAACAGGAGCAATCCTCACTTCGATTTCCATTCACAATGTTCACATCCTTTAACTACCTCAAACATAACCGACGACCAGTAATTGACTACCTTTATTTTATAATCGTTAAAATATCTGCCTTGTGATACACATGTAACATCCAAATTCGCATTCATGACCCCACCTAAATATCTGTTACCTACGACATTATCCTACCCAAAAGAACCTTTTCGAAACATACGACTACTCTTATAACAACTCCATCGGTTTCGTTCGCTATTGGATCCAAAACTACACACGGCCTAATTTCCGTAACACCATTAATATGTAGGAAACTCAAGAACTAGGGTTCGACTCCTATTTTTTCAAAACACATCATTCCTCACTCACTTCGGACAAAATTGGTCATCATTTTCTTTACCCTACAACTCTTTCATTATTCCCGGGTAAAAAGGAGCAACTGTTGACACCCAATTCTGCCCTCGTATTTTTTCAAATAAGTATATATACTTTCAAAATATTATTTTGAATTATTATTTAATTTACAAGATTTATACAAGTATTTTCTATAATTTTACGCAATTTTTAGAGCTTTAAAATTGATTTCTTTACATTTTAATTACTTGATTATTTATCCATTACCCTTTCAAATTACTTTGTAATGACTTAATCATCCAAATTTATTATTTGCATTCATGTATATATATCATAATATTTTACTCCATTTTGTATAATTACATTTTGCATGTTTATGCTAATTACGCAACTTTGGAATAGTAGCCTATATTTTTACAATTAAATTGCATTTGCCATTTACTTAAGTCCAAAATAATTTTCGCATTTTTATAATCTTCAAGTATTGTTTTAAAGTAGTAAGTTTCATAAAAAGCATTTTTACAAAAAAATTTATCCAACTATTTTATTAAATCATTTTTCCTTAATTACTTGTTGTAACGACCCGGTCGGTCATTTTGAGAGTTAGCGCCCCGATCCCCTAATGACTACTTCTCCCATGTCTATTTCTGCTTTTGGGACTTGTCGGAACGCTAAGTTGTGAATTTGGGAGAGTTTTTGGACACATAGTCCTTATATGTGAGTTTAAGCTTTAGAAATTGGACCGTAGTTGGAACTATGTGAAGACGGATTTGGAATGGAATTCTGTCGACTCCGTTAGCTCTGTTGGGTGATTTGGGGGTTAGGAGCGTGTTTGAAATATGTTTTCAAGGTATGTAGTAGATTTAGGCTTGAATTGGCGAAAGTTAGAATTTCGGCGATTTCAGCCGATAGGTGAAATTTTGATATCAGGATCGGAATGGAATTCCGGAAGTGGAAGCAAGCCCGTAGTGTCATTTATGACCTGTGTGTAAAATTTGAGGTCATTCGGACTAGTTTTGACGTGTTTCGGCATCGGTTGTGGAATTTGGAAATTTCATAAGTTCTTAGGCTTGAATCCATGCATAATTGGTGATTTTAATGCTATGGGGTGTGTTTTGAAGGCTCGACTAAGTTTGAATGAGGTATTAGGACTGTTTGGGAAGTTTGGTTGAGGTCCCGGGGGCCTCGGGGATGTTTCGGGTGCTCAACGAGTGATTTTGGAACTTAGAACACAGCTGAACCATTGTTGGTTCTGGTGTCTCGCACCTGCGGACGGGGAACTGCAGGTGTGGACACGCAGGTGCGGAGTGAGGCTCGAAAGTGCGGAGTTTGGTCAGGGGTCTCCAGGCTTGCAGGTGCGGTCGGAATCCACAGGTGTGGAGCCGCAGATGCGGCCCACCAACCGCAGGTGTGACCCTAGTCGAGTTAATGAGTTTTCGCACCTGCGATGGATTTTCCGAAGGTGCGGGACCACAAGTGCGATCCAAGAGTCGCAGGTGAGGAATCCCTGGACTATTTATGGTGAGGACCTGTACCGGACCGGACTGACGATCAGGCACCCGAGCTCCTAGCCAGAGCCATCAGAGGCAGGGCCAGGGGTAGAGGACAAGCACGCGGTGCAGCCCGAGCACCGGCGAGAGTAGAGATGGAGGAGCCCCCAGTAACTACAGTTGGAGGTGCACGGGAGGTCCCTACTATTACTCCAGCCCTCCCAGAGACTTTGGCCCAGTTCATGAGCGCTTTCAGTACTCTAACTCAGGCGGGACTACTCTCGATAGCTCCAGCTACGTCCCGGGTTGGGGGAGGGACACAGACTCCCGCAGCCCGTACTCCTGAGAAGAGATTCCATATAAGGCGGGTTCCAGAGTATATTCCTATGCCCCCAGTGGCTCCAACTCAGCATGATACCAGGGTAGTTGTTTCTAAGGCAGAGCAGCTTAGACTTGAGAGGTACAAAAAGTACCACCCACCTGTTTTCAGCGGACTAGCTTCAGATGACGCTATGGGTTTTCTTGAGGAGTGTCATCGCATTCTCTGCACTATGGGTATTGTGGAGACGAGTGGGGTTTCTTTCACCGCTTTCCAGCTGAGGGGAGTGGCTTATCAGTGGTGGCATGCCTATGAGTTGAGTAGTCCGGAGGAGGCAGCTTCACTTACGTGGGATTAGTTCTCTGAGATATTTTTTCTTGAGTTTGTCCCTCAGAGCCTCAAGGATGCCTGGCGTGCAGAGTTTGAGCAGTTACACCAGGGTACCATGACTGTGTCAGAGTATGCAATCTGTTTCAGTGACTTGGCTCGTCATGCACCAGCCTTGGTTGCCACTATCAGAGAGAGGGTTCGACGCTTCATTAAGGGATTTCGCCCCAGTATTCGGACCAGTACCAGGGAGTTGGAGACAGATATCACTTACTAGCAGGGCGTGAGTATCGCCCGAAGGATTGAGAGTATGTTAGCCAGGGACAGAGAGGAGAGAGAGGCCAAGAGGTAGGGGTTCGTGCACCAGCAGCACGCTATGGTAGGGGTTTTGTGAGTCGCCCTGTTCATTCAGCTCTTCCAGCAGCCAGTGCTATTCCAGCTCCTCCTAGACCTCAGGAGCCTTATTATGCACCACCAATATCCTATGTGCCTCCTGCTCGAGGTGCTATCACCGTCCAGTCTAGCAGGCCAGTTCAGAGTCAGCACCAGCCTCTACGTCCTCCGATGGGTTGTTTTGAGTGTGGTGACCCTCTCCATGTGATCAGAGATTGCCCCAGAGTTAATAGGGGTGCACCACCTCAGACTTATCAGGTCCCACGTATTCCACTGGGTCCTCCAGCTATTCTTCCAGCCCCAGCTACTACCCCACCTCCTCAGGCAGCTCGGAGTGGTGGTCGGGGAGGTCGAGATCGCCCTAGAGAGGGAGGCCATGACAGGTACTATGCTCTTCCAGCCCATTCAGAGGTCGTTGCTTCATATTCAGTCATCACAAGTATTGTCCCTATTTGTCATAGGGATGCATCAGTATTATTTGATCCAGGCTCTACATATTCATATGTGTCTTCTTATTTTGCTTCACATCTGGGGATATCTCGGGATTCTTTGAGTTTCCTAGTTTATGTTTCTACTCCCGTGGGAGATTCTCTTGTTGTGGATCGCGTTATCGGTCGTGTTTGATTGTTATCAGTAGTTTTGAGACCAGGGCTAATCTGTTATTACTCGGTATGGTAGATTTTGATGTTATCTTGGGCATGGACTGGTTGTCGCCCTATTATGCTATTCTTGATTATCACGCCAAGACTGTGATGCTGGCTATGCTAGGTTTACCGAGGTTAGAGTGGAGAGGTTCTTTAGAATATACTCCCCGTCGAGTCATTTCTTTGCTTAAGGCTCAGCGGATGGTGGAGAAGAGGTGTGATGCATACTTAGCCTATGTGAGAGATGTTAGTGTTGATACCCCTACAGTAGAGTCAGTTCTAGTTGTGCGGGACTATCCTGATGTTTTTCCAGCTGATCTTCCAGGTATGCCGCCCGACAAAGATATTGATTTCGGCATTGATTTGTTGTCGGGCACTCAGCCCATTTCCATTCCTCCCTATAGTATGGCTCTTCCTGAGTTGAAGGAGTTGAAGGAGAAGTTGCAGGAGTTGCTTTATAAGGGTTTCATCAGACCCAATGTATCACCTTGGGGTGCTCCGGTATTATTTGTGAAGAAAAATGATGGTTCTATGCGCATGTGTATTGATTACCGGCAGCTGAATAAGGTTACAGTGAAGAACAGGTACCCTTTGCCTCGCATTGATGATTTATTTGACCAGCTACAGGGTGCCAAGGTATTTTCCAAGATTGACTTGCATTCTGGCTATCACCAGTTGAAGATTCGGGAGCCGGATATCCCGAAGACTGCTTTCAGGACCAGATATGGCCACTATGAGTTTCTTGTTATGTCATTTGGGCTGACCAATGCCCTAGAAGCTTTTATGCACCTGATGCACAGTGTGTTCCAGACTTATCTTGATTCCTTCGTCATCGTGTTCATTGATGACATCTTGGTATATTCTCGGTCTCGGGAGGACCATGAGCATTTTTGGGGATTGTGCTTCAGACCTTGAGGGAGAAGAAATTGTATGCCAAATTTTATAAGTGTAAATTTTGGCTTGATTCTGTGGAATTCTTAGGCCATGTGGTGTCTTGTGATGGGATCAAGTTAGATCCAAAGAAGGTGGAGGCGGTGCAGAGTTGGCCTAGACCGTCTTCAGCTACTGAGATCCGCAGTTTCCTTGGTTTGGATGGGTACTATCGTCGTTGTGGAGGGATTTTCATCCATTGCAGCACCCATGAACAGATTGACCCAAAAAGATTCCCCGTTTAGATGGACTAAGGAGTGTGAGGAGAGACTTCAGAAGCTCAAGACAGCCCTGACAACAGCTTCAGTGTTGGTATTGCCTACGGGTTCAAGGTCCTATACAGTCTATTGTGATGCTTCGAGGATTGGCCTTGGGGCGGTGGTTATGCAGGACAGTAAGGTGATTGCCTACGCGTCCAGACAGTTGAAGGTGCATGAGAAGAACTATCCAGTTCATGATCTCGAGTTGGCAGCGATTGTGCACGCTCTGAAGATATGGCGTCATTATTTATACGGTGTTCCCTGTGAGATCTTCACTGATCACCGAAGTTTGCAGCACATATTCAAGCAGAAGGACCTCAATTTGCGCCAGCGTAGCTGATTGGAGTTACTCAAGGATTATGACATCACTATATTATACCACCCGGGGAAGGCCAATGTGGTGGCCGACGCCTTCAGTCGTCGGTCCGAGAGTTTGGGTAGTTTGGTATATCTTCCGGCAGTTGAGAGGCCCTTAGCCTTGGATGTTCATTCCTTAGCCAGTCAGTTCGTGAGATTGAATCCTTCGGAGCCTTGCCGGGTTTTGGCTTGTGTGGTTGCTCGATCTTCTCTTTATGACCGTATCAAAGAGCGCTAGTATGATGATCCCAACCTTCTGGTTCTCCATGATAGTGTTCGGCAGGGTAATGCTAGGGATGTGACTATAGGTGATGATGGCGTGATGAGGATGCAAGTCCGTATCTGTGTGACCAATGTAGATGGGCTTCGGGAGTTGATTCATGAGGAGACCCATAGCTCGCGGTATTCCATTCATCCGGGTACCGCGAAGATATACCGGGATCTGAGACAGCACTATTGGTGGCGAAGGATGAAAAAGGATATAGTGGAGTTTGTAGCCAAGTGTCTCAACTGCCAACAAGTCAAATATGAGCATCAGAGACCGGGAGGGTTACTTCAGCAGATTGAGCTTCCAGAGTGGAAGTGGGAGCGGATCACCATGGACTTTGTGGTTGGACTAACCTCGAACTTTGAGAAAGTTTGATGCTATTTGGGTGATCATGGATCGGCTGACCAAATCAGCCCATGTCATTCCTCTGTAGACTACATATTCCTCAAAGAGATTGGCTGAGATTTATATCAGGGAGATTGTTCGCCTCCACGGTGTTCCAGTATCTATCATCTCAGACAGAGGTACACAATTCACTTCACGGTTCTGGAGAGCCGTTCAGCAGGAGTTAGGCACCAGGTTGGAGTTGAGTACAACCTTTCACCCTCAGACGGACGGGCAGTCCGAGCGCACAATTCAGATTCTTAAGGATATGCTTCGTGCCTGTGTGATAGATTTTGGAGGGTCATGGGACCGATACTTGCCGCTTGCAGAGTTTGCTTATAATAATAGTTACCAGTCCAGCATTCAGATGGAACCATATGAGGCTTTGTATGGTAGGCGGTGCAAGTCTCTAATGGGATGGTTTGAGTCGGGCGAGGCCCGATTGTTGGGTACAGATTTGGTCCAGGATGCCCTGGACAAGGTGAAGGTGATTCAGGAGAGGCTTCGCACAGCTCAGTCCAAGCAGAAGAGTTATGCGGACCGGAAGGTTCGTGATTTAGCATTTATGACTGGGATCGGGTTTTGCTTCGGGTATCACCTATGAAGGGAGTCATGAGGTTCGGGAAGAAGGGTAAGTTGGGTCCGAGATTTATTGGCCCTTTTGAGGTATTGCAACGGGTTGGGGAGGTTGCTTATGAGCTGGCCTTGCCTCCCAACCTAGAAGGAGTTCATCCGGTATTCCACGTCTTTATGCTACGGAAGTATCACGGTGACCCGACTCATGTTTTGGGATTTCAGTACAGTCCAGTTGGACAAGGATTTATCATATGTTGAGGAGCCAATAGCTATATTGGATAGACAGGACAGAAAGCTCAGGTCAAAGAATATTGCATCAGTAAAGGTTCAGTGGAGGGAACAGCCGGTCGAGGAGGCAGCTTGGGAGATCGAGCAGGATATGCGCAGTCAGTACCCTCATCTTTTCACAGCTTCAGGTATGTCTCTATACTCGTTCGAAGACGAAGGATTTTCTTAAGGGGGGGAGAATGTAATGACCTGGTCGGTCTTTTTGAGAGTTAGCGCCTCGATCCCCTAATGACTGCTTCTCCCATGTCTATTTCTGCTTTTGGGACTTTTCGGAATGCGGAGTTGTCAATTTCGGAGAGTTTTTGGACACATAGTCCTTATATGTGAGTTTAAGCTTTAGAAATTGGACTGTAGTCGGAACTGTGTGAAGACGGATCCGGAATAGAATTTTGTGGACTCCGTTAGCTCCGTTGGGTGATTTCAGGGTTAGGAGCGTGTTCGAAATGTGTTTTCGGGGTTTGTAGTAGATTTAGGCTTGCATTGACGAAAGTTAGAATTTCGCCGATTTCGGACGATAGGTGAAATTTTGATATCGGGCTCAGAATGGAATTCCGGAAGTGGCAGCAGGTCCGTAGTGTCATTTATGACATGTGTGTAAAATTTGAGGTCATTCGGACTAGTTTTGATGTGTTTCAGCATCGGTTGTGGAATTTGGAAATTTCATAAGTTCTTAGGCTTGAATCCATGCATAATTGGTGATTTTGATGTTATGGGGTGTGTTCTGAAGGCTCGACTAAGTTTGAATGAGGTATTAGGAGTGGTAGGTAAGTTTGGTTGAGGTCCTTGGGGCCTCGGGGATGTTTCGGGTGCTCGAGTGATTTTGAAACTTGGAACACAGCTGAACCATTATTGGTTTTGGTGTCTCGCACCTGCGGACGGGGAACCGCAGGTGCGGACACGCAGGTGCGGAGTGAGGCTCGCAGGTTCGGAGTTTGGTCAGGGGTCGCCAGGCTTGCAGGTGTGGACAAAATCCGCAGGTGCGGAGCCGCAGATGTGGCCCAGCAACCGCAGGTGCGACCCCAATCGAGTTAATGAGTTTTCGCACCTGCGATGGATTTACTGCAGGTGCGGGACTGCAGGTGCGATCTAAGAGTCATAGGTGCGGAATCCCTGGACTGTTTATACAAAAATCTGAGGCTTTGGAATTCATATTTCCTAAAACGATTTAGAGCTTGGGTTTTGGCGATTTTTAGTGGGTTTTGAAGAGAAGATTCATAGGTAACGATTTCTAACCTTAATTAACTTATATATCATTAATCCATAGCTATTTCTTCAATTTAATCAATGGATTTGGGTGAAAAATCATGAAAATGGGATAAAAGTTCCCCAAGTAGAAATCTGAGAATTTAGGGAGATTTTCACGTCGGATTTCGATGATTCTTGTTCAAGTGAGTTCGTGAGTGAATGGGTGTTCGGAATTTATGATTTTTACCCAATTCCGAGACGTGGACTCGAGGGACGTTTTGGGAAATTTTACTAATTTCATGTATTAGCTTCGAACTTATTAGCTATTTTGATTCCTTAAAGTGATATTTACATTATGAAATCAAATTGAATAGATTTAGGCCATTCGGAGTCGTATACTCGTGGCAAGAGCGTGGTTTTGAGTTGAGTAGCGAAGTCGAGGTAAGTGGCTTTCCTAACTCCGTGTTGGGGACTTCCCCTTAGGTTGTTTGGACACTAATTGTTGATTGGGCGTCGTGTACGTGAGGTGACGAGTACGTACACGGGCCGTTGTTTCTAAAATTCCATTTTTCTTCACATGACACGAACCATTTTACTCATATTTTACTGTTTATTTCATTATTTAGGTAGTCTAGATTAGGAGGAAGCATGTCTACCTGTTCTTATTTGAATTCCCCTTATTTGCTACTATGAACTACCCGTCTCTCGCTCAATCCTGGCTGTTGATCTCAAAGGATCAACGTCCTATAACCTCTCCCTCACTTTTAATTACCCAAACCCCATGAAACCCTACCTATTCTCCTTAATCCGCCGCCCCTAAATCCTCTCTACTCTCTCTTTTTCTCTGAGAAACGCTAGATGTTGTATCTCTAAACCTCTCCAAATTCGGCTCTAAAATGGAATCAATCATTGATTCACCTTCCTTATTTGTGTTACCCCATCAGTATCTACGCGACAATAGTGTTACTTAGTATTTGCCTAAACTTGGAAAGTACTATCACTCAAAATCGGGCTTGTTCAACTCAATTTTGGAGATTTGGACAAATACTCGTCCATTTACACGAAGAAAAGATATATTCTCCATACCAGTTGGCAGATTTTTAGTTTTAAATCCTAACTAGGGTTTGGAGTTTGATTTCATTCCTTTTCGGTTACCTTACTGATTTGCATGCGAGATTTTACTCTTTTTGTTCGTGTTTACTTGATTTACTTCCTTGTTTATTTGCTTGATTTTACCATTATATAAACCCCTTCCCTAATTCCTTTTGAAACCTTAGTCACTAAAATTAACTATTGTTACTCTCTTATTCTCCCATTCTATACTATTCTGAAATTTGAGACCTTGGCCTGCTGAAATCCAAGGCCACCGAAAATTCGATTGTTGCTCTTTATCAGTGCGAGCACTGCCCGAGGTTCACTTGAAACCCTTGGGAGCTCTAACGCATTTGGGGTTTTGCTGTTTGTTTGGTATTGACGATTAAAGTACTACTAGAAATTGTTCTTCTTACTTACTTGTCCGTTAATTTGTAACCGGTAAGTGCCTTTAGCCCTTGTAGTTTCATTCTCTATTCGTTTGTGTCATGCTATGTATATCTATGTCACTGAAACCTTTGTGAGTTAACATGCTACTATGTCATCTCTGTTTGCATCTCTATTTGCTCTAAAGTTGTTTTCATGGCTCTATGTTTCTTCTAGCATCTCAACTAGCCTAATTTCTAGCCCAGGCTCTTGCTTTATTAAGCATGTCTAGCCTAGTATGTTTGTGTGTGTATGAATGCCTATATGTGTTACTTATCTTGACTTTATCTTCTGCCTTGTTCTGGATTCTTGTGATAAACCAATTCACAAGCAGAATGTGTTCTAATTCATGTTGAATCGTTTATGTATGACTTCATGCTTTCTTAGAGTTAATTATTAATCATGGTGTTAGCCGAACATCCTTTCGTGTTACTTAACGAGTGCTCCCTGACTTGTTCAATTTCGTGCTCCTTAATATTGCTTAAGACCTCTGGGATGAGATTAAATATTTAGCCTCTCCCTCTATTTGTGGTTCAGACCTAGTGCTTGCATATCCTGTTAATATGGAGTCGATATTCCACTTATTATGAGTTTTGGTATTGTTTTTGAACCTTTGTACTATGATTGATACTCAATATGTTAAGTCTCATGTTCAACAAATTAATATGTTTTCCAACTGTTCTTAACTATGCTCACCAGCCTGTTGCTATGTTGTTGATGACCATACTCTCATTAGGCTCTCATGTTAAAACCTTCATGTGAAAATTGTCTCTCACTTGTTCCTGTCTATGAATTTTCTAGATTCCCTTGTTAATTATCTGAAATCTTTTGGGCTAATTCTGGACTATGTTTTGTTTTAAAATTCTATTTGAAGTAGTTTGCTAGCTTATGATCTTCAATTATATCACTTTAAAACCTAGCATGAGCCTATTTTTATGCATGCCTTCTTTACTTTCCAAAGTTTCATGTGATCCTGCTTATATGTCTTGGTTAGAACTGTTATTACTTTCAACTTTCAGAATTAAGTGTGAAAAGGTGTTTAATTAGTTCCCTGAGTAGTTGTCACTTGCATGGTTAAGTCTGGCATCAGTAGGTAAGTCATGCATCGTGAGCCTAGTATTGGGCTATACATGTTGTTGGACCTATGTGTTGAATCCAGACATCCTCTATTGTTCTGCTAAGCCTGGAGTTTGGGCTTGCTGGTCGTGTGAAGAGTGAGGTTGTTGAAGGCCCAGTCAGTGTTGGGTTACTTTATTTGGGTCTGTTTCTAGGCATGTAGTTATTCTTTATGTAATATTTGTAAGTGTATTCATTATCCGGCTCTGTAATAATTTGTAACAAAACATATGGGGAAATTAGTAAAAAGGGGGATATAGGGTACTTTAATTCTCACATGAATGGGTAGAAAATATGCTTGCAGGGTTTAATTGCTTTACTTGTTACTTTGTTTAACACGCCCTATTTTCTAATCACTGATAGAAAGCATGCTTATAGGGACCTAAATGATTTACCTGCTAACATCAGAAACATGTCAAAAATATAAGTATTTTCTTTGTTCACATGTTTTGTTTTCTATACATTATTAGACAACAGGCCTATAGAATTCAAATATCATTGATCATTTGATTAACTTGTGTTATTACTGTGCGCTTGTTAGATAACATGCCCTACTAATCTAGATACCATGCCTATTTAACGTCCACCTAAGGTGCACTCTTATAAAATCAACATTAGTAATCCGGTTACTCGTATCGCTTTATTGCCTCACCAACAATTAGAAATCATGCCTATAGGAATTGCAAGTTTTAACTTGTCTGCACACTTCTTATGTAATACTGGAAATCAGAATCACACAGAAATTATGTCTATAGGACTTAACGATTAACAACATGTACTGCCTAATCTAAAAATATATGTGACTGATCGCGTGCTTTTGTGCTTATGTGGAGAGGCTAACTTGAGCTTTTCATTACTATTATGTGCAGTCCTACCTGTTTTGAACGTCGCTTAGTTTTTTCATTTTGAGCATCCTAAGTAAAGGTTAAGAACCACCCAAATAGAGGTCGAAAGCCTTCTAGACCATAGGTATAGGAAATGGATAGTGCACGCATAGGGTACGACATAGAATTGAATTAGAACGCTTTTAGGTAAACAACTTCAACATAGTAATCGGGTAGCTAGAGATGATAGTCTTTGCCCGATGAATAATATGAGCAACTACTACCTACAGGAAGTTGCGAAGTATTATTTATGTTGCACGGGGTGATCCTTTAGGCTAAAAAACTTAGGACCCCTCCCCCATTCCTTTATATACTTGATATCTACACTTAGTCGTTTAATATAGACCAATGTAGTTGCATCCTTGTAGTCATACTAAGATCTATACTTATTCTCATATGTTAAGACTTTTAAACTTCTAATCTCTCTTTATTTATTTGATCACGTAGCCTAATTACATAATCCACATAGTTTAAAGTTCGGCTCACAGTTGTGGATCTCGAAGAGTGCCTAACGCCCTCTCTCCGGGGTAATTTGAGCCCTTACTCAATCTTTGGTGGCGTTGACTAGTCAAACAAAGTTATTCGCAAATAGGCTCCCTAACGCCCTTTTCGTTAAGTTATACTCTTCTATTTATCCTCATTTAAAAGAGTTGTCACATGTCGAAACCCGCTTTCGCCAGAAAACGGGGTGCAACAATGCTTCAAGAGGTAACCTGTGAAATCGTGTATGTGCTAGTTATCTAGATTACACGTATTTTTAATACTGGAATTGCTTTCGCTGCTTAATATAATCCATCAGAAACAAAAGGAATAACTGATTTTATACGTAAGTAGTTATATTAGATGGAAGTGTTAAAACATATAATAAATAGTTAGCGTATTTGATGGAAAATGTGACAAGAAAGTAAGCATAACTTTTTACAATGTTAAAGTCTTTTGAAAAAAATCTTGCAGGTTTAACCTAAAGTAGGCAATATCACATAAAATATTTGGAAAAGTTCTTGAAAGGCTCTACTATTAGAAATTATTTAAAATTTCCTCTCGCTATACTATTCGCTCAGAAAAGCACATACCGTCTTACTATTGAAACGCATATACTCCTAACTTGATGGACCGGACACGTGGCACCCATTCAAGGTTATTCGTCCATCCGGTCTTATATTAGACCCACCCCGCCCAATTACCCGCTGCCCCACCCATCAAATTTGACACTCTCCCCCTTCTCTCATTATATTATTGGCTGAGAGTATCTGATTTTATACATAAGCAGTCACATTAGATGGAAGTGTTAAAATGAAAAATAAATAATTGGTGTGTTTGATAGAAATATGTTGATTTAATAAAACTATAAAATAAGAAAAAGAAGAAGCAGAAGAGTATTGTTGAGAAATGTAGAGAGATAGAATTCTTATTGATTTGGGATAAATTACAAGGAATAGAATCCCTCTATTTATAAGGAAAAGGTAATTTAGACACCAAGTAACAAAAAATCTCTCTAAAATATAAACATTCACCTTAATAACTCTATTTATAACACTCCCCATCGATCAACAGAAAATGTGCCTCATTAAAACCTTAACTAAAATAAAACCCAGTCAAAAAAATTATAGAGAAGGAAAAAGAGTACACATATGTAACAATACGTCTTTTGGTTCCCTCGTTAAAAAACTTACAAGAAAAATCCAGCGGGACAAAATCTTGTAAGAGAAAAAGAGTACACCACGTATTAACTCCCCAGATGAGAGCATCAATTCACATCTTTGAGTCTTTGCATCCCAATCTTGTACACTAGCTTCTTGAATGTTGACTTCGGTAGAGATTTGGTGGATAAATCATACATATTAACTCCAATGAATATGTTGCACCTTGAAATAATCATTCATGATAGATATATAATGTCTTTATATAATGTCGTGGAATGGCCTTTTTAATACCTCCATAGAGGTAAAAATTATCGTTGTCACAATATCATGCTTGTAGTTATATCAAGATATATATGTGCACAAATTGCACTTAGAATGTGGTGCTTAAAAACCAAGAATTGTATATGCTTTAAGAGATTTAAATCGTTCAGGGATTTTCATATAATTTAATTCATATAAGCCATTTAAATAGATCTTAGATGCATATCAAGTTTTCATGTCAGGATAGACATATAAGATAGATAAAGGTGGCTGCACACTCTGTTGACTTTATACTTTCAAGTGTTTGAAATGCAGGTCCAAAACTATATGTCTTTCATATGAAACCAATTCACTTGAATTGTTTCTCCGGACTTAAGATCCTCATAGATATATTTAGCGTTATGTAGTCGACGAACATTTTATATCAGTTTCAACCCCCTTTTTCATAAAGACATAACACAGAATCTCTTCATTCATATTTTTAGATATCTAAATCTCTCCTGAGATTTTATGTCATGTGATCTTCTAGATCACTTGCCTCCTTATTACGACCATTTTGATAATTTTCTCATCTTCTTTATCAAGAATTTTATTTGAAATTGATTTGTCCATACGTTTTAAGCATACCATAGACTTTGTCCTTCCAAGACTTATTCTAATAGGTGCATTTACAGTGAGATAGAGTTACTTTATTTGGGTCAGCAAATGCGTCTGACATGCTTTACAAAATATTGTAGATGAATTATCTTTTTATGAACTTCAAGTTCATATTACCTTATTCGAGGATCTTTGTCGCGCCCCCTTTTTCCTCGCGTAGATCGGGTTCATGACATTCGGTTAAGATAACTCATTCCTTTTGGGAAAGGGGTTTACATTTTTTGAAGAGCCACCACCTAACGATTTTGAGGTGCGTTAGGGCACCTAAGGGGTTTATCTATAACTAAGTTGCTAACCAGAGATAGGGTAAGAGCTTGAAATTATCCTAAGGGGAAGATGTTAGACACCCCTCAGGATCCACTAGTGTGGTTCCCGGCTAAACAGCTTTTCTGAATTTATACAATTTTGGCAAACAAACAAGTAAGGGCTCAAATAAGAGAGGATTTAAGTCTAAGTACACAAATGTTTGAAAACAATTAATGGAAAAGGGTTTGATTTTGAAAAGAGTTACAATCTAAGAATGCGAAAGTAAAAGGTATCCTAGGTCTACAATAATATGGATCACATCAATGCAATACCCGGTATGACACTCCTCAAAGAGTGGCTACACGTGGTATTAGCGCACCGGTCATCATATCCATATTCTACCCTTTCCCACCCCATGAAGGTAATTAAAGCGCGTGTTTGTCACGAACTCTATTGCATGTTGTTACCCGTCCATTCCTATTAATCACAGAGGAAATTAGGACTCCTATTCTAAAGGGAGGTGCTAAAAAGACCCTCAGGTTTTAAAGGTAAAACTTCTAGGGCGTCAGATAACAGAACAGGTAGGACTGCACATAAGGGAAGAGCATAGAAAGAAATTAAGGGGCTCAAGTATACCCCCACACATATTGCACATACACAGCATGCCTAATACAAAAATTTAGGTCCAGATTTAGTTCCTAAACATGATGTCTAAGTGATAATAACAGGATCCGTTTACATAACTCAGAGAGGAAGTCCTAGTCAGGCTTGCCTACTGATTTTAGCATGCTGGTAGTTAAACATGATCACAAAGACAGATCTGGTTTTATTTCTTGTAATTGATTTCCTAAGGCTTGCCTAGGTGTAAAATAACATGCAACAGTTGTATAGATTTGTTAAGGTTTCTAATTTCCAATCTTAGTAGCATGTGATTCTAAGTGTGTACAGAAGACTGATTTCCAGTTTATTTAGAACAGGGGACTGTTTAAGGCATGTGTTTAGACTAAGTAAGCGAGTATGTTTCTATTGCATGATGTCTAATGTAGCATGATAACTTAAACATAATTTTCTATATGAATACAGAATCACAGCATTATGCATAACTTCAAGAATAGCACAGGTGACAGATTTTAATCATTGTTTACCTAGAACAGGATCTCTACGTGTGTAACATGGTAAAGCACGATTGCAGATTTGTTAACATGATTATTCTAAGGCGTGCTTTTTAAAATTACATCTTTTCAGAATCCTATAGACAGAATCGCATTGTAGCAGTTTTTCGTTGTTATTATTGATCCTATACACAGGATTTCTAAGCGACATAACAATAAGATGCTGAAACAGTGTTCATGAATCCTAAAGAGCATGATTTCTAATGAACGATATGCTTTGCACGTGTTAGTCTTAAACATGATTTCTATTGCACACATAGGGAATGTAAACCTAATAGCATGGTTTCTACCCTTTAACATGTATGGCATGCATAGATACCCCTTCCCCTTTTCACTATCCATCCCCCAATAGTTGTTTACAAATAATTTTTATAAACCATTTGCATAAATTACAGAACTGAATAAGGAAAATAAGTAGTTACACTATAGGAAGCCTACCAATAGGCCCAATATCTCTAGAAGTTCTCAATGGCATCATTGTTTCACAGTTTGTCATATAATCCGGGTGTGTCAGAGTTCCCTAAGGACCTCAAGGGATCCCGGGCAGTGCTCACACCCAGATTTTCATAGCTAAGAAAGAGTAAGTGCAGTGTGGAAAGGCCATCTCTTGTGTGTCAAAGTTCAGAGGGAGCTCAAGGTTCCCTAACCAATGCTCACACAAAAGGGGCAGAACCTAATATCTAAGAGTATAGTGAGAGTGTTTGATGTAGTTTGAAAAGGTTTAAGTAAGAAAGAAACAGTACTGGATTAATCCAATAAATAAAGAAGTTTTATGAAAATAGGAATTGATCAGTAGTAAAACGACTTTTGAAAACAGTGTGAACACTTATGAGAAGTCAGCGAACAATTTGAACAGGTTCAGCATCATAGCAACACAGATTTCACTCAGGGATTGTGGGTATGGGGACACATAGAACACACATAGTGAAACAGATAATGACAGAAGTACAGAAGCTTTTCAAGAGTTTATAGGATTAAGGAATTAGTCATACAGCTAATAGTACAGACATAAGGCATGGATTTCAGAACAGGCAGGTGAGAACGTAGTTACACTAGACAGAATCAGAATTACTTAGAGATCTTAGGTAATTTAGCAAGCAGATTAGACCAGAACCTCAATAAACAAATTAACCAAGCAATTAAACATGGGACAGAATCAGGTTGAGGCCTACTAGAGAGAGCAGCAGGCATATCCTTAGTCATGCTAGTCATAAGTTAAACAGGATAAAATTAAACAGGGTAGTCTAGGCATGCCAGGTGAAACAATAAGTTAAAGATACCCATTACACATTAAACAACCAAATAATAGGCAGGAACAAGACTGGAAATCATTGAATTGAAGCAATAGCAGAACACATAGAGTTTTGGGACTTGAAATTGAATCAGGACATACCAGTTAAGGAGAGAAAATCACAGAATATAGGCTTGTTGTGGTGCAATAACTAGCCTTGGCTTCCAGCCGGCTAGTTCAATGAGAGTAGCAAGTAACAAGAAATCGCAGAAAGCTTTTAAGTGTAAGAGAGTTATTGAACTAGTGTTTTATTTTCGCTAATGAGAGAATAGAGTATATATAGTTTTGAAAGTAGGCAGAGAATATGGTAACAAGTACTAGTTTTACATAATTTTAGAAGTAATCACAATTAGGATCCAATCAATGCAAGTACTCCCTATAAATAAGGAGTCCTAGTTCAAACGGATACAAACAGTGACAGACAAGGAAAGAAATCAGTTAAGAGGTTGATTTAATCATATAAGGAATGGTACAGAATAGAGCATGCAATTAGGACTAAATACAGAATAGACCAATTAAGGAAAGTGTATAAAATAGTTTGACATCAGGTTTATACATAGAAATAAGGTAGAATATAGTTTTGATTCTAGAAATCAGTCAAGAAAATCTCGAGTGAGATTCAAATCACAGGGAACCAATGTCAATCAAAGGAAAATATCATACAAGTAAAGAGATACTCGAAATCAAGCAATCAGTACCACTCAAAGGAGAGTATCACATATTTAAGGAAAACTGAAAATCAGTAAAGGATATATTGTAAAATTTAATAGAGCACTAATTAAACAGTACATGCATAACACATGCTGAACAAGATTAGAAAACCCACATTGTGAAATTAGGGATTCGTAGCAAATTATTAAAGGAACCAGTAGACATTTAGGCATAGGTGACAGGGAATCAGAAACCCTAGCAACAATTAGAGCAAGGAATCACAGGAACACCCAGAACATACATGAAAGCCGTATCCATGCTTAGAACAGGTAAACAATATTGTGAAATAGACTCGGATTCACAGATTGAACATAGAAGTTTAGGATTTTTAACAAAAATGACTCAAACAGAATAGAAAGGCTCAAATGTTTAAACATGATAAAACCACAAAATAATGCTGAGAAATTAAAAGGAAACTGTTTTTGTAAAAGGTTTTGAAACCCTAGTTTTAGAAGTGAGGAAATCGTTTTAGAAACAAGAAGATCTTTGAGGAAAACATGTAAAAATCTCATAATACTCATAGATATGTTACAAATCTAAAGAAATCGGGAGGTTCAGAGTTAGGGTTTCCAAAAGAACCTAGGAAAGAAGAAAGGAAACTCAAAGATATTACCGGTCTTTTGCCGGAAAGTGGTAGATCTTACTCGAATGGCCATAGATGGCCGGCAAAATGGCATGAGATCGGAGAGAGGAGTTGAACTGCCTATGGTTCACTTGAGAGCCTCAAGGTGGTGACACACGTGTAAAGGATGGAGGCATAAGGACGGTAGGAGGTGAGACCTTCATGGTTTCCGGCGAGGAGGTGGCCGGGGAGATGAACAGACTTCATTGGAGATGAAGAAACCAGGAGTCTCTAGAGAGAACCAGAGAGATAGAGAGAGAGTGTGAGAGGAGTGAATGAGATACGGGGGGTAGTCGTTAGGGGTTAAATTAGGTAAGAGTGAATCTGGGTCGTTGATCAAATTTGATCAACGGTCCAGATTACTCATAGGATTGGGTCGGGTAGGATAGTGGATTGGGCCTGGAGTATTTGGGCTAGTTAATTGGGTTGGGGTCCGGGTAATTAGGCTGATTTTAGGATTAAAAAGTGGATATTAGTTAAATACCCTTTTAAATAGATAAATAATTAATAAAAATAGCTAATAATTGTATAAAAAATAAAATTAAGGCTAAATAAATTAAATTAATGTAATGAACTAATATTAAAAAATATAAAATGACTAGTTATTGATTTTAAATGGTATAAAATATACAATTAGGCTATAATTGTAAAATTGTTGTAATTATAGCTAAATAAGGCCAAGTTGGCTAATTTGTGAAATAATTAAATTCCAATAGGATTAAAAATGATATATTGAGCTGGGAAATATTTTGAAAATTATTTATAATACAATTTATGAATAATTATTGAATATAAAATATTGAATAAATTGGAAAAGAAATTAATAAAAATATGGAAAATTATGGAAAAATACCAGTTATTATAAAAAGTAATTTTGAAGGCATATATGCAAAATTATAAATTAGTTTGAGGAAAAATTGGGTATCCTTATGCAAGTTGGAAGGCAGAATGGTAGCCTTACGCAAATGCAGGTGGAAGCAGAGCTTAACCTCGGAAGGAAGAATAGTAGCCTTATGCAAGTTGAAAGGCAGAATGGTAGC
>ML241587.1:0-24924 GCA_005239495.1 Nicotiana undulata | reverse complement strand
CCCCCCCCCCCCCCCCCCACCTTACAAACTCACAGGAACTCAGTGTCATCATGCAAACGCTTGTCTGATCATTCACGTATATCTCGTTTTTACTTTTGACACTACTTAAATCTATGTAAACTGTAAGATCTTTGCAGATAGAAAAGATACAGATCTTTCAAAAGTTGAAACCTGTTACTCGGGAAGCTTGCACACTCCATATCGCAAGTAGAGACCGAGAGAAACTATGGAATCCCTGCTGTTTAGTCCCAACTAAAAAGTTTCCTGTGACAGGTACATCATATGCAGCCTTCGGCAAGCTAAGGATCTTTAGTGTCCCATCATCACATGATATTATAATACATCTATGAACATTAACAAATGCAATTTGAGAGAAAGACGTCATAAGTAGATATCTAAATCAAAGTTGTTAGATGGGGTATGCTCATACCTTGGCTCGGGCAACCAATCCACACTGCATATATTAACTCCCTGTCCTACGTTATACTCCCGCAAAGGACGGAAGGGATCCCTGTAAGGTTTGCAAGGTAGGATATAAGAAAAAAGAAAAAGAATTTATACATATATAATGCGTGTGTCTGTGTCTGTGGTGCACAAACGCAATGCAACAACTGATATGGTCTTTGCATCCTAAAAATTGCTTGAAATTCCCGTAATAAAATCGATCCAACTGGCAACTCTAGATGTCGTTTAGCATTGTTGACCATTGTGTTCCAACAACGTTTGCCTTATGATACTACTTAGGAAAATAACCAAAAAGCATCCTTCACTACTCTCACAATATGAGGATAAACAATTTTTAAACAGTCGGCAGTCCATATCAATTGCTATCAGCATGTGAGAGGAGAACCAAATAAAGACCTTTCATTAGAAACTGCAGCAAAGCAATATAAAACGGGTCTAATCCCATTACTGCTTGAGTTGAGCCTGTACAACATATAGTTCACAAAGGTATGATGAGCCCTAGGATTTAACATACAGCATATAATGCCAAAATAAAGCTTAATTGTATATACACATTAATCAAAAGCAAACATAAAAATTTTAAAATATGTCTCTTCAAGCAAAAATTGATGCACAATAAATCATGGCAAAGAAAAAAACATTTGCAACTCTTTTATTTAGAAAGCATTGATGTTCAAAATACTAAGAAGACTGAGTGTGGGAAGAAATACAGCAGAATGTTTATGGATTACTTCGAACCGTTATGTATCTTTTCTGCTTATTGCTGTTCTTTCAGCAGGACGAAATAAAAGGGTATAATTACCGAGGGAAGAAATCAAATTGAGATTATCAAAGGACGTAAAGATATAGAAACAGGCTTACTGTAAGTCCCAAAATTTCAGCCCCTTGTGACCAGCTGCGATGATAATAGTTGCACTCCCAGAATCACTGCATACAATTTGTACCAAGCAGGCCAATAAACAAACCACAAAAAATACAAGAGAAGCTTAGCCAGTCGCTACAATCCCAATATGTTAATCTTACTGTTGAATAAACTGCAATTCTCGAAGCAATAAGAAAACAGTTGGCCGTGAAAGATACACATCACAACAAACCCATTCATGCTGATTCACCCTTCAATTTTCTCATCTCAGCTTATGTTAAAACAAATTACAAGCCACCATAACCAAGTAGCTACCAATTTTACCAGTTGCAATTGATGCCTCTTGAAGAAAAATTGAAGACAAGTTTAGGTAGACGCACAAAACATGGTTAATTCAAACGAGGAACCCAAAGCAACATGTCCTCCTTTATTTTAGAGAAGGTACCATATAGATTGCTTTTGGAGAAGACAGAGAAAACATAGCATTAAGTTTTAGCTCCACTAACCTTTGAAACGGTGCCCAGGAAAGAGCCCGAATAGGAACTGTATCTGCACTGAAGCAAAGCAAAGGCCTTGTGTCTGCAGGCAAAAGGACTGTAACATGAATTCACATTGCACAAAAAGCATTAACCAAGGAGGCATAGTGACAATATGACTTGAGAAAAGTCTTTTGAGAAGGACTCAAATTTAAGCACAAAACAGCATTAAAGTTATGTTGCATACATGACCGGAACTAGAAAAAGTAAAAAGAGGAATAGCCGAACATAATAGCCACCTCATTAAGTTGAATCGCATGAAACCAATGAAAAGCGCAATACAGAGTAATTAATACCTTTAGATGAATTATTGGCTGAAAACTTCCACAAGGCAACCTATCCAAAAGCACCTATTAGTTTCACAGTGCTAAATAAGGAATAAAAGTCCAGCGGACTTGTCCCTAACTCTCGACCTTTTGTAAGTGCTCAGAACTCATTTAACATGAACAGGATACTGGTTGGAGATGACGAGATTATTATACTTGCAGCAGCATCACTTCAAGTGTATGAAATAAGTGAAGACATATCGGACAACTGATTCTAAATTTAAGATATGACACAGGTACTGGGGTACAGATAGAATACAACGTTGCCTCTAGAACTATTTTGAAAAAGCAAAGGGAAACAAAAGTTAAATTAGAACCAGTACCACTCCATCATGATATCCAGCGAGAATCATATCATGCGGAGGTGAAGCAGACCACTCCACTGTTAAGGGAATGCTACAAGAGAGATGGAAACAACGAGAGAGGTTAATTTAAGAAAGAATGGGAGATCATATGAAAGAGAAAATGAAATAAACTTTACAGTAATAAACAAGTTGCACACTCAGGACAAAGTTAAACTGGTAATATGGACAATTCAAAAATTAAGAAGTTATACCCAATACCCAATACAGGCTTAGTATGATGAAAGTTATGGGGAATGGAAGAGTACTAGCAGGTGAGGTCATGCACATAGCATACAAGATGACAGAGTAAATAGTACAGAAAGCTCAACCAATACAGAGAAATGCTGCTCGTCTACTGTTAAGTTGGAACACTTATCTAACTGCCATATCCATTCACACTACGCTGATTAATGAAAAATCTATTCGAATGGTACTTTACTCAGCGTTTTCCTGATCTTAGTTCACCACGTGACATGTAATTCCCAGTTTCGTCAAGACAAAGATCGTTAACTAGTCTACAACTCATAAAGAAAGGATGCAAATGCAGAAAGTAAACCTTGTTAGGAAATCATAATGTACAGATCATAGTAAATATGTCACAGCAAAGTCAGTTTTAATGATCAAACAGAACAGAAAGAGCAATTGAACTTTGAGCTCTAAACTACCTCTGCCGATCACCGCACTTCAGCATTGAACATCTGAATACAGGTTGCAATTTCAGGAAACGAGGGTCAGTACCCTTCTTTTGAACGGAAGGATAAAAAGCTTTAATTATATGAGGAAAAGGAACCTCCCACCTGCATTAGATAATGAGGGTTATGAGATGGAGACCAGGGTACTTATGGTGAGAGAAAGATGCAATGCAAGAAGCTGTACAAAGCTAAAAGAAGTAATAACGAGAAAGAACAAGGTATTGGAACAATCACGACGACTACACAGGGTATGAAAACAATCAGGACTGACTGTACAAGTTACGAAGACAATCATTACTGACTATACTTCCATATATGATTAATAAATTGGTCCACATAATGGCGAAAGTGGAGGTGTAACTGAATCAAAATGATTTCTCAGGCTAATAATATTTAGGCCACAAACATTTGAGAAATTACTCCAAGCTGAGCCTCCTGGGTGCTATTCAACATCCATGCGTCTAAGTTGATTAATCAATTGAAACTGCAATTGAATAAGTCAAGCCCACACGGATTCTAGCCCATAGACTCTGCAGCTAGGAACTCCAGTCCGAATTTTGTGGCCCGCCGTGGTATCGTTTTCTTTAAAGGTGAAGTACTTGTATTAAAAGAACAGTACCAAGAAGGTATGGCCTAGTATTTAAATTGAAAATCATAAATCATGTTTCAGAAAACATATTTCTCTTCAGTAATATTAACTTTGTCAATTGAAATTGAAACTTCCCAAAGCTATCAAGTCTATTCTTTGACTTCCACAGTCAATGGGTTTGGATTGCATCAAGTGGATTCATTCTATCCTAAATCATACCAGGAATGCAGAGCAAACTAAAGATAATCCAAGAAAGTTTAACACAAGAGCAAAATATTTAAAGGGAGAACTTACACTTCTAAAGCTCCATTTCCCAGTATCACAGCAAGATAACCCATTCTATGTCTGGAGACATCACAGTGATCTAAAGGCCTCCATTTAACATCCCTTGCTACTTTTCCATTGTGAGCTAAACATAATACCATTCTAGGTAGCGAAACATCGGTTGGTATGTGTTGAATTACATGAGAACCATTCTCATCAAACTGTGATGAAACAATGCCATGGCTATCAGGTGTTTGGGACATGTTAAGAGATTCTTTATCCACATCATGCATTAGTAAAGCCGGGGAAGAATCATGGGTTTGGTTTTCCGTTCTTTCTTTTTCTTTCTTTCTTCTCTTTGCGGTGGCACCACTCTTATTAGACCCTGCTGAAACAAGACTACTGCTAGCATATGTCAGGGAACTCACAACTGGAGACTCTTCAGCAACATATTGTGTTAGCGGAATCACACCAGAATTCTCGGTTTGACCTTTTGATCTTGCGTTGTTTCTCATGCCTCTCCTATTGGAAGCAGTAAGCTGAGAATCTAGAGATGCCACAACAATGGATCTTTCTTGATTTTGCCCAAAATCTTCTTGGGCTTTATTCGTATTTTCACAAGACAAATCTACAGAAAGTTCTGTTGATTGCTGGGGGTACTCTATAGCAAGAGGTTGTAAATTGTGGTCATCACAATCTCTGTCACCTAGATCTTCAGTTACAGTTTTCTTTCTCGGTCTTCCTCTTGGTTTTCGAGGTCCAGATGTTTCTCCCTTAACTGCTTCACCAGGGTTCTTTCTCGGTCTTCCTCTTGGTCGTTGGGGTCCAGATGTTTCTCTCTTATCTGCTTCACTTTTCGTCCAATTTCGATTTGTCTTTTTGTTAACCTGAGCTGACAAATCTTCTTTCAAAATTAAATCTTTTTGAATGAGATCTAACAGGCACCATATCTGAATTACACCTCTGCCTGTAAGTGGGGCACCAAGCTTGCTATATGATGAATCAGGAGGATAAGCAGCAATTGCGACAAACTACAGAATCAATTCAAAAAACCAAGAAATCAATATGGATCATATTGATTTCTGAGTAAGAGCGCTTGATATAGCTAAAAGAATAGCAGGTAAAGACATGACCTTTCTCGATAAAGTAAATCAAACATGAGACACTCTGTTACCGATTGAGTACAAGATGGAACCCCAAAGTAATTACATTTCGCTGATTAAGTTGATTTCATTTCTTTCCCCCTCTCTATGATACTCCATTGGGGAGATAAGACTGCTCCAGGTATTATAACTTTTGATGACTAACCATTGTATTAAATGACACACCGAAAACAGCTGCATTTCCATAAAGCTTTTTAAAAAGCAATTAAAGATAGGAAGAATCAAACAGTTCAGGGACAAATGCTACAATAAGCAAAAAAATCGCTGTCCTACTGTAACTCGAAGATAGGATCTTTCAGTTGTTCCCTGCTCTTTATCCAAATTTTCTCTGACATTGTTACCTTAACATATTTCTTGACAAAACAAGATTAGCTTTCATTCTTCCTAATAACCAATCATCTCAAATAAACAATGATGGATGCGGAATGGCTGTTCATGAATAGTCAAGTTTCAGTGACAGATTTCATTATACAATTCATACTGGACACAGAAATCATGTACGAGTAGAAGCAATTATTATTCTCTCCAGACCAAAAGAGAAGGTGCCAGAAAAGGAATTGGCGATGGCACAGACTTGTACATTTGACATCTCAGTTTCTTTCTTTAAGGAAGATAAAGAAGGATAAAAAAAAGATTTATAAGAGAGGTACCTCACTTTTGAAAGGAGCATCTCTATTTTCATAAGCTTGGGGACACCAGTCCATTCCCCACACTAGACCTCCAACATGCATTACAAAGTCTTTGCTGCAAAAGATACGAGACAACAGTTTTAAGTATTTCGCAAACCAATCTATAATAAATTGATCAATGTGTAACCAAAAACACATCAAAGTCTTGTCCAAATATTTAAGAGATCATAAGCACACTCTATCACAGAAAAATCATGAGAAAAGGGAAGCGCACGAAACCAGAATAAATGCCTCTGATAAACCATCTGCCATATAAACTTTGTAGAATAGCTCGAGCTAGGGGCATGCAAACTAGGGGCAAAACAAAAATAGCTCCACAACCATGTAACATCACGTAATATACAACATATAATGAAGCCTCGATCCTGAACAAGTTGGGGTCAGCCATATGAACAATATGCCATATTATACAAAAATAAAATAATAACTCTGCCTACCTCGATTCTCGAGGAACTGGCTGCTCATCGACCAACTGCTTCTGCAACAAAATCAACTTTTTAAAGGAAAAACAATAAATTCAGCAAAATATCTCACAAAATGTACCTTTGGAACTTCCGCTGAAGAAAATTGAGGCAAACTTATTTTGCCAATCACATCAGTTCCTTTAGAACTCTCATTCTCGCAAGCAAATTTAGCTTCTCTTACTTCGTACTTGAGATCTTTCCATTCTCTGCATGTTACGAGATTAAAAAATTACGAAAAAGCAATAAAATTTAAACGTCACAAAATTTCAAAAGTAATTTTTTGAATTTACTTTAAGAATGTAATGGAGGAAGCTAAGCGATTAATCTCAGCTTGATCGGAATCATCAATTTCAGGTACGCCGGTGAGCTTAGAAATTGTATCCATTGCTTTGAAGTGATTCTCTACTGAATAATCGAACAATGAGACGGAAATTCCCGACGGAGACTCGCCGGGAACTTTCTCGGCGACCGGAGAAGGCTCGATTCCCATGGATTTGGGATTTTATTTTTTTTGTACGTTAATTATATAGAATCGGTGAAAAAAGCGCGCGAGAAAGAGAAAACGGCGTAGGGAGTTTGTGATTTTCTCCGCTGGGAATCGAACCCTCGTTTCTGATATAGCGAGGGTTGTGAGAAGTGGGAGGTTGGGAATTTCGACAGTTGACTATTTTGTACTTTTTGCTAATGAGTTTGTACAATTTATTACTACGTAGGTTTCAGGCAGTAAAATTTTATGAGCTGGCCAAATTATGGCATGTTATTTAGAATTTAGTCACTTTTAGAAATTCTGTATAAAAATTGCTAACTTTTTAAATACAAATTAGTACAAGTATAGTCTGGTCTTAGGGATCAATGGAGCGGAGTGGGATGGGTTTGGTAAAACTCACAAAAATTTCAACCCGTCTCGCATAGTTATTTTTTCAATTTTCAACCCGCCCCGCCCCTCCCCCTCCTGCTTAAATTTTTTTTTATTTTTTCTTTACTTTTTTTTAAAACAAACTAGTTTAAAAAGAAAGGTTAGTGAAATGACATTAATCATTTTTTAACTACGTGGATTCTACGAGTAGCTTTATATACTCTTTAGTGCTGCTTTCTGTTAATTTGTTAGTATGTTTATCTTGCTCGACATATTAATTCAATGGAGTAATTGCTGCTATAAAAGTTATATGTAGTAATTATTGGACATATGAAAAATTATATTTAGCTATAAAAATCTCTCAGGTAACCCATGATACATATCTTCGTGCTAGTGAAGAAAATGTGAAATTGTAGTTGAAATAATTGTGTTGTTTCAAAAAAGATAAAATTCAAAGTTGTCCCACATTGAACTTGCGACCCGCCTCGCTATAAAAATTTTAATAATTCTTAACCCGCCGCGCCCCGCTTTAAAAATTTTAAAAATTCTTAACCCATTGTCATCCCTGCTGGGGGGAGATAGACGAGGATGTCACGCACTATATAGGAGTGAGGTGAATGAAATGGAGGTTAGCATCTGGGGTCCTGTGTGACAAGAAAGTGCAACGAAAACTTAAAGGCAAGTTCTATAGAGCGGTGATTAGATCAGTCTGTTGTATGGGACTGGGTGTTGGGCAGCCAAGAATTCTCATACCCAGAAGATGAAAGTGGCAGGAATGAGGATATTGAAATGGATGTGCGACACACTAGGCTGGATAAGATTAGGAATAAAAATATTCGGAAAAAGGTAGGCGTGGCTCCCATGGACGACAAGATGCGGGAAGCGAGACTTAGATGGTTTAGGCACGTGCAGAAGAGAAGCCTAGATGCCCCGATTAGGAGCTGTGAGCGGTTGGCATTGGCATGTACGAGGAGAGGTAGATGGTGGCCTAAGAAGTATTGGGGTGAGGTGATCATGCAGGACATGGCGCGACTTCAGATTTACGATGACATGATCTTGATAGGAAGGTGTGGAGGTCGAGCATTAGGGTTGTAAGTTAGGAGGGAGGCGAGCATTTTTCTACTTTGTACCGTGGGCGGGCTAGGCCGATAATGTTTCGCCTTGGGTTGTTAGTGATTTATGTAAGGTAATGGCATTATTAATGGTTAATTTTATTGCCTTTTCATCTATTTTTTGTCTCTTACAATGTTGATATTTTTTTTGGCTTTTGTTGTTGTCACTGATTTATTGTTTATTTTCGTCTTTTTGAGCCGAGGATCTTTCGGAAACAGCTTGTCTAACCCTCCGGGATAGGGTAAGGTCAGCGTACACTCTACCATCCACAGACCCCATTTGTGAGATTTTACTGGATTGTATGTTGTTGTAGCCTGCTCTAGACTGTATTTTCGGATAGAAATAGCAAAAATAGCCAAGCCCATAATGCTTGATTGAAAGCTCTGAAATCTGTATTGATTAAGCAATAATTTGAATATAGCAAGAAGAAGAATATGATCTTGAAGAAAGAAGTCAGAAGTAAGAAGAAGATGAATGAGGAAGAAGAGAGAGAAGAATAACCAACTAGAATGAATTTTGTATTCTTCTTTTTTCATTACTCAATAATGAATTATAATTATGAATATATAGACTAATCTAACTAATTGAACTTAACTACTTAATTGAGCTTAACAAACTGTTTAACTCCTTAACTAACTTTTAACTAACTCATTGTGTAATGACTAAACTGCCCATGTCTTTTAGTAGTTTTATTTCTCAACACTCCCCCTCAAGCTAGGTAGTGTAAAAATGTTGCAAACTCCTAGCTTTAGGGCTGTTCATATGGATCGGATATCCAAAATCCGAACCGATCCATTCAATTTCGGATTTCGGATTACGGATTGGACCGAATTTCGGATTGTGTTTATAAAAATTTCGGATCGGATTCGGATTGGTATATTTTAATCCGATCCGNGATTTCGGATTGGACCGGATTTCGGATTGTGTATTGTGTTTATAAAAATTTCGGATCGGATTCGGATTGGTATATTTTAATCCGATCCGATCCGAAATCCGAAATTATTAGGCAATGTATAAATACTACACTTTAATTTCGGATAGTCAGTGCTTTTTTTACATCTTCCTCCAAGTTATTACCTTTACAATTGCTAGAATTAGCTACATAATTGTATAAACATGAATTTTTCTTAATGCATTGCCTCTTTTACAAAGAAAATATACATATTAGTTTGCAACATTGAGGCATTTACGATCCGAAATCCGATCCGATCTGATCCAAACTTTAAAATCCGAATCCGATCAGATATAATTCGGATCGGATTCGGATTGCATTTTTTAGAATCCGAAATGTGCTAAATCTGATCCAATTCGATCCGTGCACAACCCTACCTAGCTTGGAGTTTAGGTAGTTGTGTTGAACTTTGCATAGCCCCTTAGTGACCAAGTCTGTTGGTTGACCTTTGGTGCTGATGTATTTAGTAGTTATCAACCCTTGTGTGATTTTCTCCCTTATAAAAGGACAAGTTATTTCAATGCGCTTAGTACGTTCATGGTACACTGGATTAGCTGCAATCTTCATGGCAGCCTTGCTATCACTGTAGATGTCAATTGGAAGATTGAATTCTATTCTAATTTCTTTAGGTAATCCTTGTAACCACACTATTTCAACAACAGTAGCTGCAATACTTCTGTATTCAGCTTCAACAGAGCTTCTAGATACAGTTGTTTGCTTCTTTGACTTCCACGAGATTAGTGAATTGCCAAGTTTAATCAGATAACCACTTACAGATCTTTTAGTATATGGGCATGCAACCCAGTCAGCATCACAATAGGCCACTATGTTGTTGTTATTGTTGTTGCTTAATAGAATGCCTTGACCTGGTTGGTTTTTTATGTATCTGATAATTCTTAATGCTGCCTCCATATGAGATTTTTTTTGTTGTTGAAGAAATTGACTTAGTGTTTGAACACTGAAGGATATACTTGGTCGAGTCATAGTTAAGTAAAGAAGTTTTCCCACTAGTCTTTGATAAGCCTTTTGATCTGCTAGTTGTTCACTTTCAGAATGATCTGTTTTGTTACAGTGATCATCAAATTCCTTCGTTGTAAGTTTGATGTTTGTGTCTAGTTGAGTCACAGCAGGTTTAGCAGCTGACAATCCAACTTCTGATATGAGTTCTAATGCATATTTTCTTTGATGCATTAGTATCCCTTGTTTGGATCTAGCAAATTCTATGCCCAGAAAGTACTTCAAATCTCCCAGATCTTTCATTTTGAATGTCTTCTGTAACACAATTTTTGTTTCAACTATTAGCTTTAGGTTATCCCCTGTTATTAACATGTCATATACATAGACTAAAACAATGATAATTCCTTCTGAAGTTTTCTTGATGAACAAGGAATGATCAAATTGGCTTTGCTGAAACTGATTCTTCACTAGTGCTTCAGTTAACTTTGCATTCCACTGTCTAGGAGCTTGTTTTAGCCCATATAGGGATTTAATGAGTCTACATACAAGTTTATTCTCCCCCTAACTCTTAAATCCCTATGGTAGTTCCATATAGATTTCATCATATAAGTCACATTTTAGAAAGACATTGGATACATCCATTTGATGTATGTTCCAATTTTTTGCAGCAGCAATAGCTAGGACTGTTCTAATTGTTTTCATCTTAACTACAGGAGAGAAGGTCTCTTGATAGTCGATACCTTCCTTTTGACTATACCCCTTTGCAACTAGCCTTGCCCTAAACCTTTCAATTTCTCATGTTGACTTGTATTTAATCTTATATATACACTTGCATCCAATTGGTACTTTTCCTTCAGGTAATGATACAATGTCCCAAGTATGATTTGTTTGCAAAGCCTCTATCCATCTAGGATCTATGATAGCTTCTATATAAGATGAAGGTTCTGTCTCTACAGAAGTAGCTGCTATATATGCTTGATATGAAGATGAAATATGATCATAGGAAATGTACCTTGAGATAGCATATGGGATATCTTGATGAATATTTAGAGACACAAAGTCTTTCATCCAAATTGGAGGATGTTTATCTCTACTGGACCTTCTGTATTCTGATTGTTCTGCATTAATAATAGGAGAATCTTGAGATTGACTATTTGTCTGATATCTATAGTTGGTAATGAACTTTTAGTGATCTGTTGTGATAGTTCTAGTGATAACTCATTATCTGCTTGAGGCATATCATCCAATGGTGCAGCAGGAAATTCCATAGTTGTATTAGTAGGTGAATATGAACTTTCTATGTTGCTTTCATTGACACTAGGTTGATCTTGTGGATCTGAATGATTTTGTGACTGCCTTTGGTGGGAGTCTAAATACCAGCTATGTTGTAGTTCAGTTGGCAATTGATTCACAAATATGGGTTGACTGCTTGCCTTTTGATTTTTGAATGGGAATACATCTTCTTTGAATATCACATCCTTGTTGACAAAAAATAACTTCTCTGTCAAATCATAAAATATAAACCTTTCTGAACTTCTGAATAGCCCATGTGAACTGTTAATTTTGTTCTAGTCATCAATTTATCATCTTGATTTACAATTTTAGCATAACACATACATCCAAGAACCTTTAGATGTTGATATGTAGGTTGTCTGTGGTATAACCATTCATAAGGAGTTTAATTATTAATCACAGAACTTGGAACTCTATTAATAAGATATACAACTACTAAGACACATTTTCCCTAGAATTTAATTGGAATGCCAGCTTGAAGTCTAATGGATCTTGTTACCTCTAGGATATGTCTATGCTTTCTTTCTGCTACCCCATTCTGTTGGGGAGTATAAGCACAAGTCCTTTGATGAACTATTCCTAGGTTTTTGTCACGACCCCAAATTTTAACAGGTTGTGATGGCGCCTATCGTGGAACTAGGCTAGCCAAACATCACATAACTACCCATTCGTTCTATTATAATATTTCAAAAATCAATAATAATAAGCAACAAACAGAGTATAAATAATTTCTTTAAGTCTTTACGCCCCAATAATAATAATCTAATAGTCTAAACAATCCTCCCAATACTGGAGTCAATGATCATGAGCATCTAAGAGATAAACTAACTCTACTAATGTCTTAATAAACGTCTATGAATCAAATACTAATACTATATGAAGAAGGGAAATGGAGAAGCTGCAGACGCTGGACAACTACCTCGAAATCCCGTAAATCTGCTGCTAACGAACAAAGATGGCTACTACTCCGCACTAGTACCTGGATCTGCACACAGAGGTGCAGGGAGTAATGTAAGTACGCCAACTCAGTAGTAATGAAAATAAATCACGGTCTGAAAAATACGAAACACACAACACAGATACACCAATTCACAAAAACAGGAAAAACACCAAGTCACCATAAAGTATTCACCAAATACATAAGTTCGAAACAAATTTCCAGAAATCCTTTGAAACAAGTATAATTTCATTATATCTCAGTAAAAATCAGTTTGAAAAACAAAGTGAATTGTAGTCAAAAACTCAGTAAAATTATCATAAATCTCTCCATCGGGCCATAATCATTTCTCATAACAATTTCCCTCAGCACCTCACCATCACTCAGTATCAGCCCATCAAGCAACCTCACAGTCACTCAGTATCAGCCCCGCGGGCATCACTCGCACTTATTAGGTACCTGTGATTACTGGGGGTGTGTACAGACTCCGGAGGGGCTCCTACAACCCAATCGCTATAACAAGCCACATCATAGCATAAATCACTCAAAATATTTTCCCTCGGCCTCTCTCATATCATATCATCCTCACAACATAGGCCCGCAGCCTCACTCAGTCAGACACTCTCAACAGGCCCTTCAGGCCATAAATATACCGGGTTCTCGACCCAAAAACAATGTTTCATTTTCAAGAAATAGTATCAAAAATACTCTGAGTGTCAAAACAATTTTCAAGAACAAACTGAGTGAAAATCATAATATATCAAGTGAGGAAAAATAGTAAAAACAGCCCCCAAGGAGTAAACATATCGGCACTAGGCCCCAAACATGGCTTACATCCCAAGTATATCAAATCATAATAGTACTATTGGAAATAAGCTTTTAAAAATCCGTTTCGCAACTCAATAGTTTCCTAAAAAGGGATATATTCCCAAATTCCCGATTTGTGAAATCCAAAACCCGTGAAAGGGTGCAAAGTCCGGTGTTTCATACCCTCAGGACAGGATTTAAAGACATTACTTACCTCAAACTATTCCGCAATACGCTTGCCTTTCGAATCAACTTCTGAATGCTCCAATCTACCAAGTTTAGATTTTTATCATCAAATTATGCTTAAGGAATAAATTCCAATTGAAAAATATCGATTTTAAGCACAAAACTCGAAATCGGTCAAAACCCGACCTCTGGGCCTGCATCTCGGAACTCGACAAATTTTATACCCAAATGTTATTCATCATTTCACGATTCCGTACATATAAAGAATGCTAAAATCGGAGTTAGTTTGACCCCTCAAATCGACCCCTAAAGGTCTCATAATCTCAAGCCCTTACCCCACCTTTTTCTACTGATTTTCATGAATTAAATACTGAGATTATGTTCCTTAATCACATATAATCGAGTTTTAAGGTCCAAAATACTTACCTCAATGAAGAACACTGATTTTCCCTCTTCAAAATCGCCTCAAAAGCTCTCTTTTCGTACAAAAATGGTGTAACAATAGGTTATGGTCGTGGAGGGTTTAATTTAATACTGCCCAGATTTTAATAAAATACCATGTGCGTTCGCACAGGGTCTTCTCCACTCCCTCACATGATCGTAGCACTGTGCACGCGATCGCACATTGCACTAGCTTCCTTTTCCCTCACGCGCCCAGGCCCATGTGCGGTCGCACACACTCACATGCGATCGCACTGCCTCTTCCCTCTCTACTCTGCTATCGCACCACTTCACCTGTGATCGTACAGAACAAATTTCGGGGCCTCACCAACAGACCTATGCGATCGCATATGACACCCCGCGATCGCATAGAGGAATTTACACCATGCAACACACCAGCAAAAACAACAGATTATTTTCAAGTTGGGAAGTGTCCGTTGATCACCCGAAATTAATACCGAGCCCCTCGGGACCTCACCAAAATATACCAACACATCACATATGATCATTCAAACTTAGTTGCACCCTCGGAACCCCAAAACTAACATCAAAACACCAAAATCACATCGGATTCAAGTCTAAGAACTTTGAAATTTCTAAAATCCACCAACGATGTCGAAACTATCCAAAACAACTCTGATTGACCTGAAATTTTGCATACATATCCAATATGACATTACGAACCTGTTTCAACTTCCTAAATTCCATTCCGACCCCGATAGCCTATTTTCCACTGCCGACCAGAAATCACTAAAAATTAACTTTCGCCAATTCAAGCCTAATTCTACACCGGATATCACAAAATTATTCTGAACACACTTCTAAGTCCCAAATCACCTAAGGAAGCTATCCGAGTCATAAAATCTGCATTCCGAGGTCGTTTACGCATAAGATAAGTCTCAGTTGACTTTTCCAACTATAAGGCCATTTTTAAAGACTAGGTGACTAAACTCTTACTACCACCATTCCGATTCCAAGCCTACCAACTCTAACACATCAATAACAGTATAACGAACCTATGACAAGTCAATAAGAGTCATTATAATGCAGGTTCTACGTAGCGACAGACCGGGTCGTCACAATTTTGAAATAGATTACTGCATGTAGAGTTTAGAAATCAGTTCCATTGTCAATTCTTATAACTCTTACATTCTTCTCATATTGAGTTTTTATGTAGGTAAGAAACAGTTGTAGAATAGTGCATACATCTGACTTCAATTTAAGTAAAAACACCCAAGTCATTCTAGAGAAATCATCTACTATGGTAAAGAAGTACTTATTCCCATCATGAGTAGTAATCCTATAAGGACCCCATAGATCTATATGAACTAAATCAAAGCATTCAATTGTCTTTATACTACTTGTAGGAAATGAACTTCTTGTTTGTTTTGTACATGGACAGATTGTGCACTTATCTAACTTGCTAGCTATGACTTCTTGTTTTACATGAATGATTTTGTTCAGAACTTTAGTAGAGAGATGGCCAAATCTCTTGTGCCACAACTCTACATCTATTATCTTTGAACTTGGTTGAGTATCTACACTTCTGGCAGCTAACATAACATGTTCTTTCCTTATGCTGTCTGAACACTCAAAGATGTATAATCCACAATCTTCTCTACCAATCCCCTTCATTTTGCCACTGAAGAGCTCTTGAAAAATACAGAAGTCAGGAAAGAAAGTGGCTAAGCACTGTAATTCCTTTGTTAGTTTAGCAACAAACAGTAAATTGTACTTAAATTGAGGAATATGAAGTACATTTGACACTGATATACTACTTGATAACTTGTTAGTACCAGTGTGTGTTACATAAGTCAGATCACCATTTGGCATATATACTTTATTAGGAATCTGAGTTTGTTTGACAGTAGATTTGTCTATCAACTCTATGTCTGCTACCATATGATTGGTAGCACCTGTATCTATTATCCACCTTGCATAATCAGTAGTTATTAAGGCATTATATATACCTTCTATATTTGCTGAAGAATTTTCTCCTGAATTAACAGAGGGCATTTTATTGAGCAACTGCAAGATTTGATCATATTGCTCTTTACTAAGAGCGCATGAACCAATGTTACCTAGTTGATTCAGATTAGTACTATTAGAGACCGCTTGATCTGCAGACTTTATTTCATACACATTCACAGTATTGTTCTCATTTGTTTCATTGTATCCTAATTGATCAGTAACCACATTATAAGCAGCACTATTTCCAGAACATTTTCTTCCTTTTGCCTTAAACTCAGGAGGATATCCTATCTATTTGTAATAATTTTCCTTGCTATGTCCTTTAAACTTACAGTAATCACAGAACATATTATAATTCTTCTTGAATCTCCCAGTAGTTCTTGTATATAATGCAGTATCATATATTCCTGCATTTATACTTGGGTTTGAACCAAGAATGCCAGCATTTGCAGCCATTGACTTTTGACTCTCATCACTAACAATTATGGCATACACTTGATTAACTGAGGACAAATGACTTCTCATAAGAATCCGACCCCTTGCCTAATAATATGATTCATTTAGTCCCATCAAAAACTGATATAACTTCAGTTTCTGCAAATACACAGCAAAATCTCTGGACTTAGGACAATCACATCCTGGAGAATGCACTAACGCTTCAAACTCTTCCCACATATACTTGAGTTTGGAGAAATATACTGAAACAAACGATGTCCCTTGATTCAAATTTGCAATCTCTCTATGAAGATTGAAGGATCTTGTGCCATCGATTTTATTAAACCTCTCAGATAAATCATCCCATACTACTTGAGCAACAGAAGCCTACATGATCCCTCATAACAAACTTTTTGATACAGAATTCATGATCCAAGATAAAACTATTGCATTAAC
The DNA here is from genome assembly GCA_005239495.1 of Nicotiana undulata. Taxonomy (NCBI): domain Eukaryota; kingdom Viridiplantae; phylum Streptophyta; class Magnoliopsida; order Solanales; family Solanaceae; genus Nicotiana; species Nicotiana undulata. Next base: position 8,126 of record ML241587.1, on the reverse strand, counting down.
ACGTTCCTAGTGGCTCCACATTGTAACTGGAAAGACCTCTTTCTTGCATGTTCCATCTACTAGGCCTAATTTATTTCTTCCCAAAAGAGCAATACGCATAGACCTTTGCCAAATTGAATAATTTTCAATCCCAGTCAATTTGAACGAAATAATTTGGATGCCACTTACATCTGCCGATGATAAGAAAAGAGGATGATTATAGTCTACTCCGGTAACCATGGCTCCTCCATTCACTGGATTATTTGAATGCACACCATCGGCAACTCTATTGCCTACTGGTTCTGAATTAGAACTCATTTCTTTGAATTTTTTTCTCTGATTCTTGACTGTTCTTTTGAATTGAACCTTAGCTCAAGAATTCTCTGAATTTCTTCACCCAGTTATGTTTAGCTTCGAAAATCTTCGAGCATAGGCGCTGATACCATGAATCTATATTGATTAAGCAGTAATTTGAATATAGCAAGAAGAAGAATATGATCTTGAAGAAAGAAGTCAAAAGTAAGAAGAAGATGAACGAGGAAGAAGAGAGAGAGAAGAATAGCCAACTAGAATGAATTGTGTATTCTTCTTTTTTTCATTACTTATAATGAATTACAATTATGAATATATAGACTAATCTAACTAATCGAGCTTAACTACTTAATTGAGCTTAACGGACTGTTTAACTCCTTAACTAACTTTTAACTAACTCACAGTGTAATGACTAAACTGCCCATGTCTTCTAATAGTTTTATTTCTCAACAAGCTCTAATTTGACCACCACCTTTTGTAAAAATCAGCTACTTTTTGTACCGGTTACTAGAGTTTATCCAGTATTTAAAATGTAATCAGAAAATAATTATTTTTAATGAGGAGATAAAATTTAGATAAAAATGTCCTACTTAAAATATGAAAAAACTCCTTGAACAACTAGTTGAGTTTAAACATTATAAGTTCAAAAGTAAGATTTGTTCCTAGAGTTCTAAAATTTTCTACAGGTAAAATCCTATATTGCGAATCACGTTTGAAATTGAGCTTGAACTCTAACATAAGATGCTGGAGTTTTGCCTTTACAAGTTTCGAACCACACGAATCGTACAGTGTGTTGGACTTAGTTCACGTCTTAGTTGGGGGTATTTAAGTTCAAAACGTTTTCCATGTGAAAGAAATAGCAAAATACTAATTATTCGTAGCTGATACCTATTTAAATATCGGCTAAAACTCTAATACCAAAGGTCAAAAGTGGTTATTTTCTAATTTCTCCAAATCCCACCTTAACGACCACGTGAGTCGTAATAACTTCACCTCAGACTTTAAACTGAACTGTAATAACTTTTTCTCTAATTCCTCCATTTTATTTTGGATATGTGAAGATTTTAATTATCATATGGTTATTAACTCAATCTTTTTCTCTCTGAGTTTTATTATGGGTCATGAAAAACCTCGGATTGTTAAATCCCCATTTTGAAGAGATCAAACAATAGTACACTGCTGGAATATACCGAATTTCCAACAACACACTACAAGATCAATCTAATTGTCCGTTTGGCCAAGTTTTTAGGAAGCCGAAAGTACTTTATTTCTAAGGAGAAACGCATTTTAAGAGAGAAGATTACTTATTTACCACGATTTGTGCAGTAACAAGTATATACAACTTTTGCACAAGCTTCCAGAGAAAGATAAGTAATATAATTACGGCATCGTTTGTCCTTATTTTTTTAGTTGTTATAAAGAATATGTAATATAAGATAATATGAAAAATAGGTTCCAAAAAACCTTAGCCATTATAATAAAATGTTGTTATATAAGAAGGTTGTTATAGATCGAGAGGTTTAACTATATTAACTTAATTACGAACCAAGCTGAGTCCATGCACTAAGGACTGCAAATAGAATGGTCCAAATGACCAGCTGCTTCTTCTTCATATATATATATATATATATATATATATATATATCCAGAAATTTTGTACAACAATAAGTGGGGAAAAGAAAAGTTACATAAGAAAGTAGAATCACATCAAAGGAATCAGATATGCCATCCCATAAAAAGCCAATCTGGCCAAAAAGGGGGAAAATATTGTGCCTATAGAATGGTACAATTTGCGCACAAAAAAAGGGGGGAAACAAACAAACAAAAAACTTACAATTATCAACAAGCAAAAGCAAGTTTTTATCAAGATTAAGTTTTCTTGAGGCTGCAGGTAGTAGTAGTAGAACTCTTTTCTCTTACAAACACTGGTAAACCGCCACGAAACGAGGCGGTAAGACCAGGAGAGAATCGAGGGGTGTGGTGTGATGGATGAACTAATTCGACATGAAACCGTCGGAGGAATGAGAGAGCCACACTTTTAATCTCAACAAGAGCCATTTCTTTCCCCAAACAAACCCTAAGTCCGGCTTGAAAAACCGGATACTTAAAAGGATTTTCTTGAAAAAAAACGCCATCTTTATTAATCCATCTTTCTGGCTTGAATTCTAAAGAATCAGAACCCCATAATTCCTCCATTCTTCCCATAGCATAAGGATGATAAGTAACCCTAGTTCCTTTCTTGATAAAAGTCCCATCAGGTAAACAATCATCTTCCAAACAAAACTTTGAATCAAATTGGATTGGAGGGAAGAGTCTCATACTCTCATAAACTGTTGCTTGTAAATAATGAAGCTCTCTCAATTGTTCACAATTTGTGATCTCGTGGTTTTTACCAATAACTTTATCAGCTTCGTCTCTAATTTTTTCAACCACTTGTGGATGTTTCGCGACGAGCCAAAAGAAGCTTGTTAATGCAGATGCAACAGTGTCGCGACCAGCTAAAAGAAAACTAATCGCAATATCTCTCAAGTAAGTTTCATTGGCTATAGTTCCCATAAATCTTGATAAAAGATCTTTATGATTCGAGAACCCTAATTTTCTCCTTTGTCTAATGACTTCTTGAGCTAGTATATTGATCATTTTGATGGCTTTTTTCAGCTTCTTTTCACTCCCTATGTTCAAAAATCTTTTAATCTTCCAAGTAATTGGAGACACATTCATTGCTCTTTCAGCTGATAACTGTGATGCTAAGTCAAAGGAGATAGCAAATTCTGACATTGGTAAAGACAATTCTAAACACTTTGGATCCAATCCAAAAGAAAATCTACAAATACTATCAAAAGAAAATCTCCTAAAAACATCTTGTAAATCCAAACTCTCATCTTTTTCAGCTACACAAGCTAATAATGGGAGAAGCCTTTGTTGAATCTCATTATGTATAACTTCAAATGCATATGATCTTATTGAGTTTCGTCCGAGTTCAAGACTTGCCATTTTCCTTTGAAATTTCCATAAATCTCCATCTACATTGAATATACCTCTACCAAGAAAATCACCTAAGATTGTAGAAAAAGTTTTTCCTTTTGGGAAATTCTCAAATCTTGTTTTGAGCATATACTCGACGTTTTCAGGATTCGCGGTGATTGTATTGCCAAGAACATGTATATGAATTGTTCTAGTGGGAGATTCTTTAAGAAGATGAGTATACCAATCACATAAATTGGTGAATTTAGAAGACCAACTAGCTGAAATATAAGAGTTGCAAATTTCACATTTACACCAAAACTTTGGTCTTACTAAATAGCAAAAGATAAAAAATAAGAAGAAAAAAGAGATGATTAAAGGAAACAAGGTAAAGGAATAAAGAGAGGCCATGGATAAATGGATGAAAATACAAAGAAGATGGAGAATAGAAAACCAGTGGGAGAGGAAGAAGAGTTATAACTTGATGTCCTATATTGTAATAAGTCTATTCTATAATATATGATATACAAGTATATTATATTAAAAGGTCTATTCTAAGTTCTCCACCTACTATTCTATAAAAGACTACACATAATAATTGAACATAGGAAAAAAAAAATTAGAACACGTGCTATTGTTCTTCATTAATAGGATTATACCATAAAGTTTTGTAGAAAAATATTAGGTAGTACACTCAGCAGGTGCTGTTTCTTGATGGGGCCATTTCTCATGTATATCTTTAGTCCCATCCTAAAAAGTTGAGCAAAGTAATATTGTTTATACTTTTCCATGTTAGATGAGCTTCATTTCTTTTCTACAAGGAAGTATTTAAATAGTGTACTTGATTTGTCAATGACTAAGAGCAAGTAGGTAATCTCTAACTTTCTAGAATGCTTATTATTAGATCTAATAACTGCTAAAAAAACTGAAATTAGGTATGAGCTTCGTCGTCACTAATTTGTTGCTTAATCGCGCATAGCTAACAAAACTAATTGATAATATGTCACCGAGTAGGCGAATTTTACTGTTTAACTAAAGGATTTGTCCATCGTTATTAATTCTTATTTTATTGAGTAGTATGAACAACTTCTTTGTTTCGCACCTGCTATATTCGATACTTATATTGGAGTCTCATTAAATGTAACTTCGCGCCAAATTCTTTTACATTGGGGGTAGACCTTCCTAACAAAGACTGATTTCAAACAAAAAATTCGAATTTAAAATCTCTAATTAAAGACGGCAGAGTTTTTACCATTCCGTCACAATTGCACAAACAAGTTGCAATAACGAAGATGACGTTGTCCAGTTGGTCAAATTGACATGAGAAGTCGATGTTGTTGGTACAAAAATCCATGAAAATTCGTAGCCGTTACATATGAATGTAGAAACAACAACAACCCAGTATAATCCCACAAGTGGGGTCTGAGGAGGCTAATGTGTACGCAGACCTTACCCCTACCTTAGGGTAGAGAGACCGTTTCCAATAGACCCTCGACATCCTTCCCTCCAAGAACTCCACACCTTGCTCTTGGGGTGACTCGAACTCACAACCTCTTAGTTGGAAGTGAGGGTGCTTACCATCAGAATAATTCCCACCTTGTAATGTAGAAAAAATGATTATAATAGAGTTTCTCTTATCTATAACTAATTTATGAGTACTATTATTGTTCTTTTCATGCTTTCACATGTTGGAAAATATATTTGTGGGCGTGCTAAGCCATCCAATAAGATTCGATAAGTTGTTAGCATCATTTCAAGAGTATAATAAGAGACAATTACACTTTATAAATACTGTTTAAGTTTGTTACTACTTCTTTAACAACTTTTCCTTTTTATTTCCTCTTTCACTTTCTATTACTGAAAATGACATTGTACCTCTCATATCCTAAAGAGCCATAAAGAAAATTCTTGAAGAGCGTGGAAATTGAAAGAGCATTCATAAACTCTAAATTAGCGTTTGGACCTAGATGGGTTGAAACTTGAAAAACGAATTTTTGAAGTTATGTCGAAAAATAGTTTTTGGAACTTGAAGTTATTTTTTTTTGGATGAAAGAAAAATTATATTCATCACCAGACAAAACATATACATCAGCTAAAGCCAAAGAACTAAAAATAACAGCACCTATAAGACATCTCCTACAAAACTAAAACTCTATTGTTATTTATTTGTCTATGTTGTTCTAGTTATAAAAACAATTCTCAGCTATATCGTATCATCCTCCTTCTTCCTTCGATGCAGGCAATCTCTCGTCCGATGTATGCATTCTTCCTTCACTTGCTTGCATAAGCTCAGTGGCCTTGGGACTTTGCTTTGCCACAACACTTTATTCCTTCTTTTCCATATGCCATATATCAGTGCAACCATGATGGAAAGGAAAAAGATTTTCCTTAGCCGCCCTTTTACATTCCTTGTGATTCTTTTTCAAAGACCTTCCAGTTCCATGTTTTGCACTCCTATCCTCATCCATTGTAGTATCTTAGTAATGTATGCTTTAGAGAAGTGGCACTCAAAAAACAAATGAGATATGGTCTCTGTTGCTTGACCACATATCACACATTGGTTGTCTGGGCTTATTCCTATTCGTGCAAGCATGTCTTTGTTTGTAGCTTACCATGCATGGTTGGACAACATATAAAGCTATGCTTGGGTATATTTAAGTTATTTCACACCCAAGTTCGATGTTTCCATAGTACCTAGCTTCCCCTTAGCCATTCATATCCACTTCTTATCATGTATTTTCCACCTTGAGAGATCCAGTGGTTATTCACATACCCCCTTTCCATTTTATCTTTGACATGGCATATCTTCTTCCAATACCAGCTGTTGTCCTGAGGTACTTCATAGTCCTACCAATCTTCTTCCTTTATATACACGTGATTAACCCACTTTACCCATAGATTATCTGCTTTCTGGGCTATATTCCATACATATTTCGCTATGGCAACATCATTCCAACTCACACATTCCGTAACTCCTAGCTCTCCTTCCTTTTTTGGTCTACATACCAGATCCCATGCTATTAGTGTGTGATGACCCAAAAGGTCATCCTTTGTTAATTTAGCTAAATCTGTATTTCGAGGCCTCGAAAGTATCTGTTAATCTTACCTCGATATGCGTGCATAACCCGGACGGGTAGCCGGGAAGCTTTTATGTAAAAAACTTGATGAAAAATGAAATTTCTAATAATTAATTGATTAAAGTTGACTTTGGTCAATATTTTTGGTAAACGGACTCGGACCCGTGATTTGACGGTCCCGGAGGGTCCGTAGGAAACTATGGGACTTGGACGTATGCCCGGAATCGAATTCCGAGGTCCCAAGCCCGAGAAATAAATATTTAAAGAAAATTGTTTTCTGAAAATAATAAAGACTTTTGAAAATGGAATTTGATTTGAAATCTGTGTTACCGGGCCCGTATTATGGTTCCGGATCCCGGAACAAATTTAATATGTGTTATATGAGTTATCTGTAAATTTTGGTGTAAAACGGACTCGATTTGATGTGTTTCGGATCGAAAATGAAAAAGTTAAAGGTTAATGAAGTTTTGAGGATTTTCATAGATTTTGGTGATTAATTCTTTGATTTTGATGTTATTTCGGTGGTTTTAGTACTCGAATAAGTACGTAGGATGGTTATGAGGGTGTGTGTATATTTGGTTTTGAGCCCTGAGTGCTCGGGGTGTTTTGGGTAGGTGTTCGGGGTGTTTTAGCTTAGGAAAACACTGTTGGTGCACCCATTTCTGGTGTGCCCGCACCTGCGAGCCTAGGGCCGCAGGTGCGAGACTGCAGGCGCGACGCCAAGTCCGCAGGTGCGGTCCCTCTCGAAGGCGCGGTCAAATCTCCGCAGGAGTGACTCCGCAGGAGCGGACCATTTTCCGCAGGTGCGGCCCCCTGTGGGCCTGGCCCAATTCCGCAGATGCGACCTTTTTTCCCGCACCTGCGATCTCGCAGGTGCGATCCTAGGACCGCAGGTGCGAGAATCGAACATTGATTCTTTTTTTTAAACAATTTCAGACGTCCTTTCTCCCACTTTGCCTCAAAAATAGAAGACCTAGGGCGATTTTCTCAAGAGATTTTCTTCCCAAATCGTAGGTAAGTGATCCCTAACTTATTTTCCTTCGACTTTCCAAATTTTTTCATCAATTATCATCAAAATTCCTAGGGTTTTAAGGGTAGAAATTAGGGGTTTTGGGTAGAGTTAGGGCTTATGGGATTTTGGGTAATTCAACCTCAATTTTGGGTCGGATTTCAAAACAAATCATGTATTTAGACTTGTGGGGGTATGGGTGATCGGGTTTTCGTCCTAGCCTCGTGTTTGGACCAAGCGGGCCCGGGGTCGAATTTTGGTATTTTTGGAAGAATGCTAGGAATTGTATATTTAGGCTATGGGATTGTATTAATGAGTCATTATTGATGTTAATAAGTTAATTATGTCTAGATATTGTCGTTTCGGAGTTGAATTCAAAAGGAAAGGCGGTATTAGAAGCTTGAATTGCTATTCTTGGACCCGAGGTAAGTGTCTTGCCTAGCTTTGGTGAGGGAATATGTATTGTGTGCTATGTGCTATGTGTTTATCATGTTCAATGCATAGGTGAGGTGACGAGTACCTATGCATTGTGTGTCAAGCATGCCCGTGAGTCTATTTTTGATGAAATTCTTGTTATTACTTCCATATTCATTATATTGTGAAATTGTCTCTACTTGGAAGTTGATTGTTGTTGAAAATCCTTGTTGATAAACTTGTGATGTGAATGGTTCGATTGTGAGACCAATTGTAAAGGATATACATGAAAATATTGGTTATAGCTGAGACCCTTGCCGGGCAATTATTATGATATTGACTGATAGTATTCCCCTTGTCGGGTGATTATG